>BQNB010009636.1:1810-83094 GCA_026074375.1 Tanacetum coccineum
TTAAGTGCTTACTTATAGCATTACGTGAGGATACGGCAATAGTTTAGTATGGGGGATTTTGGTATGTGCTTAAATACACATACCCTTTTCCATTAAAATCGGACTTAAATGACCTAAAACATACCAAAAATACTTTGTATTTGTATGTTTTCATTTATATTGTGCAGGAAACGGATATCCGAGAAAAGAACAAAAAATCAAGCAAAAACGGATAAAACCGAGCACGAAATGAAAAGGCGTGGAAAAGACAAAGTCAAATCGAAGCTAAAGTCAACAAAAGTCAAAGTCAACAATCAAAATCGATGCCGAAAACGAAGAATACTTAATGGGCCCACCCGTACCCATCTAATGGGCCGGGGCAGCCCATTAAGCATACTTATGAAGACTTATATATACAAAGTGGCCCAATTTCCCTTTAATTATACTCGGCCCAAAACCTCTATATAAGCCCAAATCCCACTAACGGCTGTTTAGCCCAATACCCTTTAACCTTTAACTGTTGTTAGTCCATAGGGACTGCCCTTGTAACAATACCATATACAATGGAGCTATGAATGCAGCATGAGTTAATACTCTGGAGGGCCAAACCTGTTAACTGCCAAACTTTTCATTAACCCTCACATGGACTAACTTTGTTACAACAAATATAACCTTGAAGGGCTCATATTGCCAAACCCTAAAACCTCCACTTCCCACAAGGACTGAATCTGACACATCATATATATAATTGAGGGACTCTTTTTGCCAATAGTTCAAACCCATACCTGTCCAATATTAAAAAAACAGGTATACACGTTATTCCCGCCAACCCCAACACTACTATTCATCATCTTCGTGTCTTTACCCCTGCAAGATAACTCCAAAAACCCCTTCCCCCACCTCACTACAAGCCAAGGACAACTTGGCAATCCTAAACTCATTCATTGGCCAAAGAAAACGACATGGAATCAAGGGTTGAGATCACTGATTAGGCAACAAGAAAAGATGAATGGCTAAGATTGGCTTGTGGCTTTATACTCACACAGAAAACACAAGAAACACAGCAAAGGAAGACTCAAGATTTAGGGTTTTAGTATAAATAGAAGTAGTATAGTTCATTAGCAATAGGTGTCGACATTTTTGTGTTTCAAGGCAAAAGCTTGTAAAACAAAGTTTGTCCATTTTAATATATTGCATTTTAAATTAATAGTCATTTAAATTCTGTCTTTTAAATTATTTGTCATTTACTTTTATGCAAATTTAAGTTTTCTTTACATATTGCCATTTAAGCTTGTATTGTCTTTTAATCCTGTTGTTTAAGCTCATGTAAGTAGCTTTTTAAGTCATTGAAGGCCTTAATATAAGTCATTTTATTTTCTGTCATAAAAAGTAAAAAAATTCTCCTTTAAATACTTGCTATTTACTTTTACTTGCCTTTAAAAAACTGTCCATTAAGCTCTTTTATAAGTTTTTAAGTGATTAAAAGGCTATAAAAAGCTTGTTTAAGTTTTCTGTTAAAAAAAATAAAAAATTGAAAAAAAAATCAAGAAACTTTCAAGAAAAGCATTGGACCTCTTGTGAGTTCTCTTTTAAATTTTTGCTTATTTTCACTGTAGCTTTGCTTATTAACTATTTAATTGCTTATTTTTATGGTTATCATGCTTATATTTGTTGTTTTATGCTTATTTGAATTAGTCTAATGCTTATTTATTGTTTGCTTATCTTTTTACTTGAAACTGCCTTGTATTGCTTTTAATCTGCGTATAGCTTAATTGCTTATTTAACTGCTTATTTCTTGTGGCTTTTTGCTTATTTTTGCTTAACCTTCATTGCTTGTTATCTGTTTTGAATTTTCCGTGTTTAAATCATCACTTTTAAAGTCTAACTTTTGATTTTGAAATCCTAAAGGGGTGTTTGGCATAACACCCCAAGGTGGGTCAAATTGAAGAAAAACCCATTTGGGTCACTTGGCCATCTTTGGCAATCTGTTTTTAAGTTATTTTTATCTGTTTTTAATAGAGTTAGGGTCTTAAAGTTAGTTTTGAGTTTTTCTTAACTAGTTCTTCAAAACTGTTGGTATAAAAACAGTTTCAAGAGCTTGTTTAATTAGGCTTTCTAAATCAAGCTTGTTAGTGTTGTTTAGGTGTTCTTTTCTTGTGTCAAATAGAGTAGTAAAAGGTCTTTTGGTTTTACTTGTTCTTTTTCTTTTAAAACTGTCAAAGTCTTAGTTTTTTTTAGCCAAAAGCTCCCTTTTTCTTCCTTAAATATCAGCAGCTTTAAATCATTTTCAGCTTTTCAAAATTTGAGAACAAGCTCATTAGGAGCTTGTCTCAATCTGTTTTAACTTGATTTTTATTTTCAAGCTTATTTTGTAGTTCATTTTGAGGCTGCAAAAGCCCCATTTTTCTTTAAAGAAAAACAAAAAAAGTGCCCTGGTGCAAAACTCAATTTTTCATAAGCCCCTTTTATTAGGTTATCTTGTTGAAATTTTGTTTCCTTTGTTTTTTTTATTAGCTCATAAGCTGAGCTTTAAGCCCATATAAGCTTTTAAGCCTAAGGAGCCCTCTAAGTGACTTATTTTTAAGCCAAAAGTGACCATAGGGGCTGTTTGTATGCAGAATTAGGCCCTTAACTTATTTGACTTATTTGTGCTTTTCTTGCTTATCTGTTTGCACTTCTTTGCTTATTTTTGTTTTTCCTAGCTTATTAGGTTTAGGGTTTTAGATTTTAAAGCTTATTTGTCTTTTTACTTGCTTATTGTGTTTAAATATCTTAGCTGTCTTTGTCATTATAGCTTATTTGCATTTTTTAGCCTTTTTTTTTGCTTAAATGTCACTTCTTATTGTTGTTTGAATTTGCTTTTTAAGTGTAGTTTTCCATCTGTGTTTGCTTATTTAGTCATTTGCCTAGCTTATTTGTCCTAGAAATAGCCAACAGTTAAGCCATTTGGCCTTTGGTGTGAAAAGCTCATATCTGCCCATTTGGTTGCTTATTTCCCTGCTTAATTTTCAGTTTCATAAAAAGTTGTCCTTTTTAATCTTGCTTATTTTTGAGTGTTTTACAAGTGTGTAAAAAGAAAAATAAAAAAAAAGTTTTATAAAAAGAGAGAGGCCAAGGGTCGAACCCTAGACCTCTCCCTTTGCACACACGACACACCACAAACACACACTAACCACTTTGCTACAATAGCTCATCCAGTTTTATTTGCACCATCAATTCTTTTATCCCTTTCTTTCAGTTTTGCATATAAGCCCTTAAAGAGCTTATTTCTGCTTATTTATAAGCCAAATTTTCTTCCTTTTATTTTTCATTGAACCAGCTTTCTTTTAGCTACTTTCCGTAATTTTTTGAGATTTTTCCCAATTAGTTTACTATTTTTAATCATTTATTTTCTTTAAAACTGTTTTTTTAATTATTAAAAATTAAATAAAAATCAAAAAATATAATTCTTTTTTAGAAAATTTTATTTTATCATTTTGCATCTAGGAAAATTAATTTTGCTTTCGTAGGGTCAATTTTGCAAAATTTCGTTTTCTAAAGAACGGGTTTAGGTCCCGTTTTTCGTTTTTACGTTTAAATCACTTTTAGCTTTCGTTTTTAGTTTTCCCGCATTCGTTTTTGCATTTTATTCATAGAATTAGTTTCCAAATCCAAAAATCTTCTTAATCCCATTCAAACGCGCGATCACAAACGTCTTCGATTTTCAATTCGCACCTCGTTGGAAGAACGACCCGGGGGATTTTTGATCTTACTTTGGATAAAAGTAATCGATTTGAATCTCTCGGAATACTTATCGTACTATAATTGAATTATAATTTTGAAATTATCCTTATATATTTATTATAATTTATATATACAAAAAGGTTAGTTTTAAGATTTATCATTTTTATTTAAAAGATTATGTTTATGTTTAGAAAAGATTAAGAAACTCAAAACATACAAATATGTATAAGTAATTAATATATGAGATTGTTCTTGATTTTTCTAGGTAACAATGCCTCGTCCTACTGCTCTAGATCATCAAAAGACAAGAAACTACATACCATTAATATCAAATGAGTTTAATCAACCTCTATTAAACACAATGGCAAATCTTGAAAAACGATACTTTCATGAGGGAAGGGTTGTAAGTCCAAACTTCAAAAATATGAGTCATATCCGTGCTAAGTTTGAGTCAATTGGTTTTTATTGCTTGTTAGATATTAACGAACAAATTGTACCTTGTTTTGTTCTTGAGTTCTATTGTCAACTCACTTTTACTAATAATCCTAGCGGTCAATTCGTTGTCAATTTTGTCTTCAAAAAAGCGTCATTGTGACATCCGCTCTAACCTTCTATTGCAGATGATAATATGTACAGGTTAGCCCTATGAATTTGTTTGTAATCTCGTTCTGCCTGATTCAATAATAGAGGCTGCCTATATGACACTCCACCACCGAAATTGTCTGTTTTACGAATTAGGGTTTTGTAAAGATATTCAATTGAGTATACGAACCTGTAAGCCTCGCCTGTTGCTATAGTAGATTTCTTGTACAGCTTCGAGATGAGTGTTCGACTGAACGATGAAAAGGTTTTTATGATATAAAACCTATCACACTCGAGCAATCGTTAACTAAGGGAAATTAAGTTCACCAAATCAGTCTCCAGTGACACTCTACATGCATTGTGTTTTCCCATGATCGAACAGAAACATAACTAACATATGTATTTCAAAACTCAAATATCTGTGCCGCTGACCAAAAATTCAATAGTAAATCGTTGTCTTTAGTAGTTGGTATGTAAGTATGCAAAAGACAGAAACTAGACTATGATGTAACACATGTTGGTTGAGAGAATCCACTAACTTCACAACAACAATCATAAAGCCTAAAGTAAACGTAAGAAAACAGAAAGAATCTACGTCCTATCTTCACATACATCAATCCATGAACATCTCAGCTGAGAATAACCTGTGAGTAGTCGCTTTGAGTATCACGGAGCGTACCAAGAAACCGAATCATGAATACTCATTTAAACCTTGAGGAATGTATGGCGGAAAACATCAGTATGTAGAACCTTTGGTTAGATGTCCCTGTTCTAAGGAGAATGGTGTCAAGAAAACCCTAACTTCACCAAAACCAGCCAATCACTAAAAACAGAACATACGTCCATCTTCACATCATAAACATGACACCAGAAACCTTGTAGATCCTAGATATCACGAGCCACCAGGCTCTGATACCAATTGTTGAGATCGTTTTAGCCCATCTAGGATATGTTTTACAGATAATATAAATATGCAGCGGAATATAAAGAACAATATATTATCAAACAAGGTTTTTATTCTCATACATTTCCACCTTGCCCCAATTCTATACCTTGGAGCTACTAACTAACTAACTATTAATCTAACTACTAACTAAACGTGTACACACACACACGTTTTTCTAGACTCTCATTGGGAGAGTTCTATGTTTCTGGATACTTAAACCTACACACCTAATACCCTTTATATAGAGGGATATTAAGGCTTACAAAGGAAGCTAATTAATTTTATTAGGAAGCTAATTAAAACTAATTAAAACCTTCCTTTATCTTTGATATTCTTTGACTTTTCAATGCTTATCTTCATGGAAATCTTCCAGCTTTTAATTCTTCCATATGTAGAATACCAAAGTGTCATATTAATCCCTTGTTGTTTCATTCGTCTTCATTTAAGCATATGTAGTTTTGTAATCATCAAATCAATAAACCCAACAACAGCTACTTATAAAAGAGGTTTAGCAACAGTAGAAGAACAACTTATCACATATAGAAAGAATGAGTTTCTTTTTAGTGAAGAAGTGCAGTACTTAAAAGAGAAGTAGCTTGTAAAGACTATGAAATAAATATGCTTAAAAGTAAGTGTGAAAAAGTTAAGCAAGAAAAAGATGGCATTGAATTTAAAATTGAGAAATTTGATAAGGCCTCAAAAGACTTAGATCTGTTGTTAGGAAGTCAGATAATTGACAAAAGTAAAAAGGGTTTGGGGTGTAGTGTAGTTCCTCCACCTCATCCTTTAATATATAATAGACCTAATAAGCTTGATCTGTCTTATTCTGGTCTTGATGAATTCAAAGAGCCTGAATTCAAAGGTTATGGTCCTGAGAATAGTGAGCAAGAGTCTAATGTTGTTTGTGATAAAAAATCAGATAATTCTAAAGAAAATTCTGAAGAGTCTTTGGTAGAAGAACAAGTATCACAAGACACAAGTAGCTTTGTTGAGTCTTCACCTAATGTTGATAAAGAAACTGTTTTTCCTGTTAATAAAAAGGTAGAGTTTACTAAACCTAAAAATCATGAAAAACTAGTTAAAAAGTCAGTTAGGTATGCATAAATGTATATATCACAATCTTCTAGGGGTAATCAGAGGAATTGGAATGGACAGAAATCCAATCAACTAGGAAAAGATTTTGTGATGTATAATAAGGCTTGCTTTATATGTGGAAGTTTTAATCATTTGCAAATTAATTGTGATAACCATCAAAGAAAAGGTATAGTATCTAGAAATAATTACAAAAAAGTGGATGCCAAAACCACACACCCTAGTGTTCACAGGAATATGTCTCAAAGAGCAGTTTTGTTGAAAACTAGCCTCACACCACTTAATACTGTTAGGCTTGTTAATACTGCTCACCCCAAATCAGCAGTTCATAGTGTTAAATCAAAGACACATTTTTTAAACAAGCACAATCAACTGCTTAGAGGCCCTTTTATAAGCAAACAACATTAACTAGAAGATCTGTGAATACTGCAAAGAGACACTATTATACTGGCAGGCCTAGAGCATTTAATACAGCTAGGTCATTTACAGGACATGTTAATATTGTTAGGGTAAAAGGGGTAAATGTTGTAAAGACCTCAGCATATTAGGTTTGGAGACCTACCAAACCTAATGGTACATCACTTACTTTTAAAAGACACAACTACATTGATGCACGAGGCAGATCCAAGTCAGTAATAGCTTGGGTCCTAAAAGGAATCTAATTTCCTTATTTTTATGTGTAGGGCAAGCCACAACAAGATGATACAGGATTTGTAGACAGTGGATGCTCAAGGCACATGACTGGGAACATAGCTTATCTCTCAGATTTCAAGGAATTTGATGGAGGTTATGTTAGTCTTGTCAATTAGTACTGCTAAGTATAATTAGTACTGCTAGTTATACTTAAAACTGCTTGTTAAAATTGTTGGTCATACTTAATACTGTCAAGAAGAAAATACTTTGGATTGCGTATTTTTGGCTATGGACTAACACCTGCAGGTAAAGCATCTTGAATACTTGATGTTGAATGATTTACCTTTGAAGTAATGTTTGAGAGGAAGTTAATGTTCTTGGATCACAGTTTTTAACCTTTATTCATGGGTTATGCATAAATATGGATCCTCATGAATTCTCACATGTCTATCTAGTCTTTTCTAGTGTGCTTGTGATGAATAGAGGCATGTTGTTGTATAATTATTGAAGACAAAGTTAATACTGTTAGATATCTCTTAATACTGCTAAGCAGAAAATTACTACTACCAGGCAAAAGTTACTACTATTGGGCGCCAAAGTTACAACTGTTGAGCAAATAATTACCCCTTGAAGCATTGTTTGAGGGGAGGCTACTTATTTGTACAGTAATAACATGAATGGAAGGATATGTTATATCAAAAGTATGTTAAAACAATCAAAAGCATCTAGGCATGTCAAAAGAGGTCGGGACACCAAGATACCTCAGTCTAGTGGTCTCCCTGAAAAAGATTAGTGATGAGGCTGTCCATAAGGAGTTGGGTGACAGAATGGAAAGGGTTGCCACTAATGCTTCTAGCTTAGAAGCAGAGCAGGACAGTGGTAACATCAAATAAGACCCAATCCATGGCAACACTTAATGAATTAACTCCTTAGGGAATTGATTCAGGTAGTGGTCCCAGGTGCCAAGATACCATATTGGGGGATGTGGATGCTCAAACTAGGTTTGAGATTACATCTAAGCAGTCTAATGATCCACCTCTCTCAAAAGGTTACACACTTGGAAGTGGGGAGGACAGTATGAAACTATTTGAATTGATGGAACTTTGTACAGAACTGTCATATAAAAACAGAAAGAGTGTTTTGGTAAGCCAAAAAGAATTAACAGATAATGTGAGCATACAAACAGAAAGAGAGCTTGTGAGAATCAAATTTGATGATGAAAATTGCTTTTTGGATGAAATTTGGGTAATTACTGGTATATTGAAGTTAATGCTGCTAAGCATACATTTTCTACTTCTAGTATACATTAATACTGCTAAGCTTATGTTGGGTTCAGTTAATACTGTTAGACATATGTTAATGCTGCTAGTTCAAGTTCCTGCTGCTGAGGGTGATTTTATAAATACTTCGATTCAGGGTTTCATTTACTTCTTTATTCGATTTCAATCAAAGTGGTAATTATATATGTATATATATATACAGTGCATCCGTTCTATAGGATACAAATTTATAATATACTATACTTTGAAAATGATTACCGGGAATAGCTAAGTGATTGGAACCGATAGTTTTAAATTTTTTTTTTAGGGTTAATTTGTACATAATCATAAATGTCCGATGATCCTTGAGGGACATCTGCAATGGGCACATGTTCTTAATGCCCCGATGATCCTTGGAGGGTACATCTGCGATGGCGCATAGTGCATTCGGTTGTCATGAACTTAGAGTAATGGTAATCATTGTTTTTATACCACATGTATATGTAAAACGTGTTTTATGTTTTTTTTGGTCCCCCCCCTTGATTAAAGTGCAATAAATTTTGGACGATCGGTCCGAATTAAACAAATATATAATATATATTCTTACATATGCATATACGTGTTTTATAGTATAGTACAGTGCAGTACTAAGAGGGTCTTTTTATATATAATAATACTATATATATATAAATATATATATATATATAAAATGAATATATATAGTAATATAATATATAAAGAAAAGTCACAGATGTCTATGGGATTAGACAAACGACAAGAACCCTGTTCAAGGTAATGAGTGGGTTGCACCATAGCCTCAAGACCAGGCATGATATGCATGCAATATGATAACTATGTGAAGTTATGTGAACAAAAGTTCAAGTATTGTCCAACCTACGAGTAAATTTATTTAATTAGGTTCGGAGATGGTACCAATTCATGAACTATATCTCAAGACATTCTTGGGTTTGATGATTTGCATTCTTCCGCATACTCATACATTATTTATAATAGGTTATTATATAATAGGGGAACATTTCTTAGGCAATGTAGTACACAAGCTCGTAGTCCTAACGATGCATAAACATTAAGCGATCGAATATGATACTTAACATCATTCCCAATTTATGACAGGAGCGCATAGTCATATTACCATATGTCATATATAATATACTTATATAAGTGAAGTATGCTCATTGCAAGCAGTCATGCTTCATCATCGAAGGTTACTTAACATCTCTTATATTAATTGTCGAGCAATGGAGATTCAGGAGCTAACCTGGGTGAGGACTAGAGGAACTATGAGGATCAAGCTCTACTGCTGATGCTCACCTATAAGCCTTACACCGGACCGTAACATGTCTAACTCCGATCCAGAGAGATGATGAGGAGGACCCCTGAGAGGATCCTCAGACTACCACCTAGAATTATTAGACAAAGTAAAGTATGAAGTCATCGATGAAAAGACGACGATGATTATGATATTGAGAGGATGAGGAGGACGAAGAGGAGGATGAGCATCTAGCTCCGGCCGACCCTTCTGCTATACTTACAGGTGATCCTCTCTACACTATATCATCTTGTTTTCTGAGACCAAATCCCGTGCAGTACGGATGTCTATTTAATACCATACTCCACGATCACCATCTGCCGAGAACAAGAGGCAAAATACTGGCAGGGCTTACACTGTAGGGCACAAGGAGAAGAAGCATTATGGCGGATCTAAGCCATTGTATTTTAAATACAACTATCACTATAATGGTTCATGTGCTCCCAAATGCCACAAGTGCAACAGAGTTGGTCATCTGACCCGTGACTGTAGGAGTTCTACAAATGCCAATACCACTATCAACCAAAGAGGCACTAGGGCAAGTTAGAAGGCTACTTGCTATGAATGTGAGAATCAAGGGCACTACAGGAGTGATTGCCCGGAGCTAAAGAACCAAAACCATGAGAATGGAGGTACTGGAGCACGTGGAGTGGTGCATGCTTTAGGAGGAGGAGAAACCAATCAAGACCATAACGACATGGAGGAAGATATCAATGCCTAGACTCTATTCCTTTAAGAATTCTCGTTGTATTTTCTTTTAAAGATTTCGCTGTGATTTTACAAACGACTTCAAGTTATCTATCAAATCAATGTGTTGTGAAAATTTCGTCAACCTTACTTTAACCTTCTATTTTGCAAGTCAATTTATAACATTATTTTGACGAAAATGAGCATTGCATCGTTGGCCCTCAAATATACATAGTCTGATCACCTATGTATATTTGGTGTATAGACTGATCATCTATGCATTCAGGAAGGACCATGCCATGCTGGGAGTAGTAACCTTAAAACTTCTTATCAATAAACAATTTTTTGATTTAGTTTTGTGGGCGTTTTCATAAAACGTATGTATCTCGAGACCAACTAACAAATCAATAATAGCTAAAGCAAATACGTTAACACCATCATACTATAAGGACGACGTCATCTATACCAAATCCAAGACCAAGAAGCCGAGACACATCACGAGCGCCCCTAGAAAATCCGCTATCAATTTGCTCGCCAAAAAGTTACGCCGATGTGAGGCTAAGCCTGGGTAACATACCAATTTGACAATCAAGTTTATGCTTAAGTTGTATCGCCTTAGAAAGGATAATACCTTTGGCAAACGGTGGAATTTGAGACTCTAGATCGATGGACTCTTCAAGGGTTGAACGAGTTGAATCCATTCTTACAAGCTAAGCTTCCGCAAGGAAGCTGAAGCAGGTTCACAATACGATTCATATAGTCCAACTTGACGAAGTATAGGTTCCAACGATCCATTAGCCATTCCGTTGGAAGGACTCCATATTGATGACAAGTTTCATCTTGTCGAGGAACCAGTAGTAATCATGGATCGTGACATTAAACGATTGAAATCAAAGCCGTATCCCAATTGTTAAGGTTCGATGAAACTCTAGGCGAGGCCCTGAGTTTACATGAGAACGCAAGGATCAATTTCCAAAGAAATATCTACATCTCTTCACAAAGACCGCACCGTCGTCAAGTGCCGCATCTTAAGCCCTGAGGACAAGGCTCAGTTAACGGGGAGACTATCTCACCCCGTGTTTCGGTCATTGTAATACGATTGCGTGCCCTATTGTCGTAAATATTATTTACGAAGTTCCGTGAACGATCGTCGACATTTAAAATTTATTTGTCGCTAAAATATTTTTTGTATTTTATTATAAAATTTGGAGAAAATTGATAATTTGTATTTTTGACGTTTACCGCGAGTCAACGTTGATCGCGGCGATCGTTAATCGTTTAGATCATCGTAAAAATTTTACGACCTATATTGAATTAGATTGCATCGTGGAATAATCGTGAAGGCATTCCCACATTTGTTATATATTTATCATATCACTCACTTAAGGAGTTCATGCCCCACAATTTTTTAACGATTTCAATGATTTATAACATGTTGGGATGGAAACATGCTTTGTTTTTTAAATTGGACGCAAGTGGATATTTTATATAGATTACTGTTTGCCTAGTAGCGATAACCCATTGATACCCATTAACTGACTTTCAATTATGTATTAACCAATTGGATTGGTTTCAGTAAGCGCGAATGTTATTAATAGATCTATTTGGGAAACAACCTCCCCGTTCGGGTGTTTAGCTAACACCGGGAACGAACAATATAGCATATCGAATTGGAGATGTTTCGGGTTAGACATCTAATAGGGCAGATTAGAAATTTATATTATTGCTAATAAAATTGTCGAGCTTCATGTCATGAGCTTAGGTAAATTTAATCGGATTTTTGTTATTCTGCATCTGTTGCATATTACAGGAAAAAGTCTTGCGTCCTGATTAACATTTATAAAAACCCTATGAATTCACCAACTTATGTTGGACCTCTTTAGATGTTTTTTTCTCAGGGTTTAGGTATTAAGATAGTTTGGATGGGACGGAACGCGGATATCAAGAAAAAGAAGGCTCGGTAACATATATTTATATAATATAAAGAAAACATTTTTGAATTAAGTTCGTGATTATTAACTTGTATAGTTTGGGAACCTATCTTAGACTCTGATTCACTATTAAACTAATGAGATGAGACTTTGTTAATAAACTTATTTTTTTGGCATTATACATGACTCTTGTGCAAGTATTATGAAGTGAAGGCGAGCCCAAAATTGTAAATATTCCGCTGCGTATCCCATTTTTGGGGGTGTTACAATTTCATTCACACTATTACACAATGCCTTAGTGCCAAATCCACTGCATGGAATGAATTCAGTAGTACAATGGCTTCTTTGATCATATGCTTGGCAACAAACCAGAAATTTAATCCGTCTAAGTACATTTTTGATGCTATGGTGAAACACTTAGATGGAGGGGTTAAATTCTTGATGTATCCATGTTTTCTACAAGTTTTCATTAATCAACAACTTGGAGACATGTCACATCATAAGAAGATTTTTGTTAATCCCTCTCACACAAAAAAAGTGTTTGCTAACATGAAGAGAGCTGGAAAGGATTTTTCTGGGAGAATAACACCTCTATTTGATACTATGATGGTTCAAGCTTATGAAGAAATGGGTGAGGATTCAGACCATCTAACTGATTCCAATCAAATACCCATTGTTGATCAACCATCTACATCCTCTCAACCTAAGAAGAAACAAAAGTCTAAGAGGACAAAGAGGAAGGAGGCAGAAGTTGCTCAAGATGAGACAGAGCATGAGGAAAGTGTACCCACACCTTGATGGTGGATTGATAATCATTATAGGTTTGGATCTGCTATTTCATTAGTTAAGGGTTTTGGTATTCAAAACAGAATATGGTGTTCATGTTTATGTTGCACGTTGTTCTTATTTAAAAGAGCAGAACGATGGGAATAAAGAAACGAGATCTGGTGATGTTAAATTGTTTGGGTTTCATTGTTAGAAGTTGATGTGTGTTTATGTTGTTGTGAACGCTCTGTGATCTGCAATAGAAGGATCTGCTGTTTTATGTTTTGGATTGCATTCGATCTTAACCCTAAGAAAAAGCAACAAGTATCAATGAAAGTTTGAAGGTTCTTTATAGAATGAAAAGTAATCTGCTATAAAGGAAAGGTTGACATCTTATGCTTGGACGTGGATTGATAGTATATATGGTATGATAAGATATCTTTGGCTGCTTGGTGATAAGTTAATACTGCTCTATAAAAGTCTTATTTAAATGATGTCATAATTTAAAGCTTATATACGTTAATGCTGCTCATTATACTGTTAATGCTGCCAAGGTAATTTTAGTTCTGCCAACTTATACTTTGTGCTGCTTATTAACGGTTAGTGCTGCCAGTTGATGATTAGTGCTATCAAAGAAGAGAATTAATACTGCTAGCGTTAATTCAGTTTCAACTGCTAGTTAGTACTGCTCGCCAAGTTTATACTGATAGTGTTGTTCGATATCGGATAACACATGAAGATTTGTTCTCAGTTACTTATAAGATCTCGGGCAGAGGTATTTTGGTTTTTAGATTTGTTACACATACAGATTCAAGAGGTATTTGAGACATATTTAAATGTTCTTAAAGGTTTAAAAGGCTCGTATTTTTTGATCTATTGAAGATGTGGTTACGAAGAGGGTTGTTTATCACCTATTTGAAGATGAAGTGGAATTATTTGGGTTTGTGTTCTTATCATATCTCAAATGGCTTACAACATTCGGAGGTAACTTGTTCGTGCTTAGAAACGATGTGACGAAGAATTGACAAATCTAGCAAAGGTGTGTGATTTTTCTTATGGTGCTGAATGCTCACATTTGCTATCACTTTAGTTATGTGTCTCATAGAAGATGAGGATAAATTGTCAAGAGATTGCGGCCTCCCTATACATCGGTTTGGGTATACGTTCGAAGTCACGTGGATAGTGCAAGATATAAGACACAAGTTTGGGTTATTCTACTTCAGCATCAAGTTCGTTATACTTAGTTTTCTTCATCAGTAATCATTACATAGAGACTACAGAATTGAAGATTCAAGAAATGGTTAACATATGGGTTTCAAGGGAAGCTTAATGTTAAAATGTTTAACCATTTATATGCTACATCGAGGTGAAGGTTTTTACTACTACTAGCCTTTCTTACTACTGATAATGTAAGTTTCTACTGCTCAAGTTCATTTTTCTTAAGGTGCGTAATGGAGGGCAATTTGGGTCATTGGAAAACTTGGATTAGAAGTGTAATATTGGTTCGTAGTTGTGAAGATCAAAGTTGCATATTTTAGTCTCTTATTTGACTTTGACAAAAAGGGGGAAGAAGATTTGATGATTTGCAACTTGTAGATCCTTGGTAGCTTAAGGGGAATTTTTCATTTATATATTAACTTCAGGGGAAGTTCGTGCTTATTTGGTTTTGTCATTATCAACTAGGGGAAGATTGTTAGGAATTATATTTGAGTTGATAAGACAAAACAAGAATGAAACATAAGGACTGAATCTAGCATTATGGAATTCTACAAGCTGGTGGAGTTTATTCTACAAAAGATAAAAGATTCCAAAAGATATGATTCTTGAAGATAAAGATGAAGTTTATTAAAGAATTAAAAGATTTAGTTTCCTTATACAATTATGTTTTCCCTTGTAAATCTAGATGGACTCTACTATATAAAGAGATCCCTAGATATAGTTTTTATGTGGGTCAAAGATGTAAACACCAAGAAAAGTGTGTGTGTGTTCTAGGCGTCAAGTCCTCTAAGTGGACGCCTAGGTTTAGTTGGTTTAGCCTCAAGGTAATCAAGGTTTTTCTTGATCCCTGTTACAGTTCATTGATGTAACCGTATTGTTCTGATCAAATAATATTGGGGCTTGGAATGTTTGGTAAAACCTTGTTATGATAATATTGATTCTATGTTTGAATATTCCGCCTATGATATCATTATCCTAGATTAAAGTTGTAAACAAACTAGAGCTACAACGATCTTATAGGTTTCCACAATTAAAGTTTTGAGAAGGCTTTTCATATGGTTTTCACATAATCCTTCATCTGACTTTCCATCAAACTTACCTAAATAATCTAAGGTATTAAGAATGGTAACATGACACCCAAATGGTCTCATGAAGCTTAGAGCAGATGTTCTACCTCTAAACAGTTCATAAGGGGTCTTGTTATGAGGCTTAACTATTAATACCCTATTCTGCACATAGCAATCAGTATTAACTGCTTCAGCCTAAAATGTAGTAGGTAACTTTGAGTCAGCTAACATGGTTCTAGCAACCTCAATTAGTGTTTTATTTCTCCTCTCAGCAACACCATTTTGCTGAGGAGTTCTAGCTACACTAAATTCCCGCTTAATGCCTTTTTGTTCACAAAACTCACTCATAACTTTATTCTTGAACTCTGTTTCATTGTCACATCTAATTATCTTTACTTTCTTATCAACTAGATTTTCTATCTCATTTATAAAGCTCTTAAGAATGCCACTAGTTTCATCATTAGTTGCTAGAAAGAAAACCCAATTAAATCTGCTATAATCATCAGTGACAACTAGATAATATTTATTATTCATTAAGCTGCTCATAAAAGTTGGACCAAACAAGTCCATATGCAACATAAATAAAGGTTGAGTAATAGAGTTCTGAATCTTCGACTTACAAGAGGCTTTGTGTTGCTTTCCTTTAAGGAAAGCAACACAAGTTTAGTCATTTTCAAAACGTTTTAAAGGTAAACCTCTCACAAGATTTTCCTTAACAAGTTTATTAATGGTTTTAAAATTTACATGACCTAGCCTCCTATGCCATAGCATTGATTCATTAAGTGTGGCCTTTGCAAAAAAGACAGTTAAACATCCTTAGGAACTATTTTCTTCTTATTAACACACTGTACATATTGTTCTGTCTAGGAACTTTAAGTAAAACCTGACTTTCATCAGCTAACTTAAAGTTAGGAGACAGAACAAAACATCTAGTGTCAGTAAAAAGAACACTGTTTTTTATGTCACACATCTGTGAAACACTAAAAAGGTTAAACTGTAACTCCTTGACAAAATACACATCCTCAAAATCAAGCTTACCAGTTTTAAGAGTTCTTTACCAGTAATTTTCCCTCCTTTGACTCCTCCCCCAAAGGTAACATATCCTTTATCAAATTCCTTGAATTCTGAGAGATAGGACATGTTTCTTGTCATGTGCCTTGAGCATCCACTATTAACATAGCCTTGATCTTCTTTTTGTGGATGACTCTGCACATAAAAATAAGGAAATTAGTTTCCTTTGGGGACTCAAGCCATCACTGACTTGGATCTGCCTCGTGCATCAACATAATTATGTTTCTTCAAAGTAATTGATGCACTATTAAGTTTGTAGGTCTCCAAACCCAACATGCTGAGGCCTTAACAGCATTAACCTGATTTACCCTCACAGCATTAACTACTGCTGAATTTGGCCTAGTAGTATTAACTGCTTTTGGCCTAGCAGTATAAAATTTACCCTTAGCAGTATTAATTTTTTTGCTAAAATTTTTGTTAGTTAATGTTATTCTTGTTTGATAGGACCTCTTTACAGTTGATTGTGCTGATTTAGATAAATGTGACATTGGTCTAGCACTATATACTATAGTTTTGGGATGAGCAGTAGTAACAAGCCTAGCAGTATTAAGTGATCTTAGTTCAATTTTTATTAAAACTGCTCTTGGAACCATGTTCCTGTAAGCATTAGGGTGAGACTTTTTAGCAGAATAATTGTATTTTACCCTTGTATAATTATTCCTAGATTCCACCCTTTCCCTTTGATGGTAATTACAATGTGCCTGCACATGGTCAAAACCTCCACAAACAAAACAAGCTTTATTGTACATCACAAAGTTACTTCCTAGCTGTTGGGACTTTTGATTATTCCAGTTTCTTTGATTTCCCCTTGGACTTTGTGACCTGTACATTTCAGCATACTTAACTGGTTTCCTAACTGGTTTTTCTCGTTGTTTAGGTCTAACAAATTCTATCTTAGCAACAGTAGGAAAAACAGTTTTCTTCTCTAATTTATCATCTGACACCAACTTCTCCACCATTGGGGCATCAGGAGATTCCCTAACCTCATTAGAAGTATCTTCACTGACATTCTTACTAGTCTTAGGTCCATAGCCTTCAAACTCAAGCTGTTGGAACTCTTCTAGACCAAAGTTGGACAAATCAAGGTTTGGGGGTGAAAATAACCCTGTAGGAGGAGGTGGAACAGCATTATAGCTTACAAACCCTAGACCCTTTCTACTTTTATCAGGTATCTGACTCCCTATTAATTTATCTAGACTCTTAGAAGCATTATTAAATTTTTCAATTTTAAGTTGATTGCTTTCTTTTTCTTGCTTAAGCTTTTCTAACTCACTTTTAAGCATGCTAAGTTCTGATTTTTTATATGAGATATCTCTTTTAAGAACAGCAAGTTGCTCACAAAAAATAGCCTCATTTTTTTTGTAAAAGACAAGTTGCTCTTTCCTATAGATGACCGAACCTTTTTTATAAGTGCTAAAATTGACTAGATTTGTTAAAACTTCTATTCTTAAATAATCCAGTTAAGTTTTAAGAGTTTTCAAAGCTTTTAGACAAGTTCTTTGAACTAGTTTTGGTCATTATGTACTCAGAGTTGAAAAAGATAAGAGTCATGTTTGTAGGAATAATCATCTGCCATATAGCTCAGTCACAAACAAGCCTCCATCAATAGCCACCATGGCTTTAGAAGAAGTTTCTTCTACATTTACAGTCTTTCTAGAGCTGTCTTGATTCATGTTCCTGGCTATATTAGGTTCCTTGGTCTTGACATTCACATTGCTAAGTGTTTCATCTTGTTGACTAGTTGAAATACTCCACCCCACCCCCCCCATTGGATTTGTCATATCCAGCTGTGTCACTTCCATTGATAGTGATTTTTCTATCAGTTTTCTAGAAAAACCTTCTTGTCCTCATACTCAACAATGCTAACTGCTACTTCAAATCCATATCTTCTATGTCATCTTCATGGATTTGTTTAAGGTCCTCATATACAAGTTGAGACCCGTTTGGTTGACTGGCCAAAAATGCATAAACAGTGACATCACTTAAGTTAGTAGTACTAACTTGAGTGCTAGCAGGACTAACTTGAGTGTTAGTAGTACCAACTCCATAAGCAGTATTAACTTCATTAGTACTGCTAGGAGATGACACAAAAGCCATACTTTGAGAATTTGAGCTTGAGCTTGCAGTTCCTTTAACCTCTTGTTCAACAATCTTGAAATTGTTGTAGAGATCATTAAAGCTCATTATGTCTAGATCAGGTTTATTTCTCCATACCACAACATAAGTATTCTACTAAGAAGGCAGACTTCTCAAAAATTTCAAATTGAGATCTTCTTGTGAAATATTTTCACCCAAGATAGCTAGCTGACTTACAATCTTCTAAAGTCTGTTAAAAATAGAGTCAAGAGACTCTGTGCTTAGAGCACTAAAGTTCTCATACATTTGCTTCAGAAGAGTCTTCTGAGTCTTCTTTGTGGCATCATTGCCACCAAATCTTGTTTGTATAGCAGCAAACAAAGTCTTAGCATCCTTATATTGATTAAATGTCATTAGATGTTCTTTAGGAAGTGCTATCAGTAACATACTTCTTGCCTTCACATCATTCTTCTTTTGAGCCTTTTCATCAGTAGTTACAGGACTTTGTATTAGTGAAATTGAGGTACCATCAGCATTTGTTGTTGTTTGAGCTACTGGTTTGAATGAGTTTCCATTCTCTATGACATCCCATAGAGCATAGTCTTGTACTTGAATGTATTTCTCAATCCTTAGCCTCCACATATCATATTCACCCTGTTTGAGAATGGGTAACATTGCAGTAGTAGTTGTTTGTGTAGTTTCTAGATCCATCTCTTCCTTGTGGGTAAAGAGTTCTTCTTGTAAGTTTCTTCTAGATCAAAGTTTCAAGACATAAGCTCTGATACCACTTGTTGATCCCAACTTAAGATCAATTCCTTAGCTTGTAAAGGTTAAGTTACTCTGGATAAATCCAGAACAACTATGGTAGAAACTTTGTGAATTCTAAAGAGTATGTGGAATCTACTCTTTAATAATTAGAAGAATATAAATGAAACAATAAATTATATGAACAATGTATGAACAATGATATCACTAAAAAGCTCCAATATTATTATCAATAATACCAGTACTCTGGGTAGTACTAGGGTTTACAACCTTGAAGCTATATATCAAAACGTATGAATGTGTATGAATGTTTTGTACATTAAACTCTATACCCTAGGACCTCCTTTTATACACCAATGAGTCCTAACAGGCTTGCAATATTTTCCTAAGTTATCATGATCTTCTAAACAAATAACTTATACGTATCTTTTACAAAAATATCTTGTACTTATCCCGTAAGTAATCTTGATAAACAATCTTCATCTTAATCCTTTCTCTTATCTTTATCCTTCTGACAGTAGAAACTCTTCTAGCAGTTGTAATCCTTCAGCAATTGTAAGTAACATCATTAACTTTTATTCCAGCAGCACTAACTATGTACAAGCAGTAGTAACTACATAGAATATTTTCTTCATTCTTCATCAGCAGTACTAAGTTACATTAGCAGTACTAACTTTATGCTAACAGTTGTAACTTTACTCAAGCAGTACTAATCATACACTAGCAGTACTAAGTTACACTAACAGTAGTAACTTTTATACTAGCAGTATTAACTACTTAGTAGTATTTCTTCTACGTCTCTGAGCAGTCTTAATTTTCCATTAGCGGTAATATATACTAACAGTAGTAACTCTAACCTTAGTAGCAGTTACTTCCAAACAGCATCAAGAAGATTTTAATCCCAACAATACCTTTGATTGCAATTAAGACGAAGTTAAAGACAAAACAAAGCATTATCACATAACTCAAACATAATAAAACAAACAATAGAGAATAAAACACATGACGCTCCTAAAATGCATAAAAATTAAAGATTAGGTTGCCTTCCAATAAGCGCTTTTGTTTATTTAACGAGTCTTGTAGCTAGACTCGGAGTCACACTCCTTACGTAACTCCTTCTTCACTCGTACTACTGCCACCACTACTCTCATCAATTCCAGTTAGGTATTCGGGTCCTAACTCTAAACATTCCTTATAGAACCCTAATATCTTATCCATCACATAATCTACTCCTCTTCTCTTGTCCTCCTCATTCCTAAAGTAGATCGATTGTGTATGTTTCTTTTCTATATCCGATAATGAATCCCATTGCTATATCTTATCGGGCATCTTATAAGCAATTTCATCGACTCTATTTGTGGATTTCACTATTCCTAATGATAAATCATGAGTCATATTGGATAGTTCAACGAAAGTTTTTTCGAGTATTACTTGTGATAATCTAGGGCTTATAGCCAAACCAATATCCTCAACAACCACGAAATCTGAAACATAAGTGAAATTTTCTACAAATATATGCATACCTCTAACTCTTCCTGTGAAATTACGTATTCCTCTAAGGCTCTCAGGATCTTCTTTAGGCTCAAGATGTTTCCTCATGATCCAATTGTATTGCATCCGAGTCATGATGTTTATAGGGGAATTAAGATCTATGTAGGCCTTCCCCACATGCACATGTCCTATTTTGCATGGTATTTTAAGGTTCAAAGGACTTCCACCTACAATGATGGGGTTTCTCAAGAACAAAGACAGAATCAGGGCACACATTAAATACTTATGATATACTAATTCGCTTCTAGTTGGAAATTTGTCAAAGTACTCTACTCCTAATTCCTCCCATGTTACTATATTATCGTCTTCTTCTAACTCTTCTTCACTAGAATCATCATACTTCTTAATTAATTCAACAAACATTATGTCTCCAACATTTTCCTTTGTGCAAATAAATTATGTGTTAGATGATTAGGGGACTAAGTTTAATGATTCAAGGAATGAATTAAGCTTACAAACTTTCTCTGTGTCTAATGAAACTAGTGAATTAGGTGGCGATGGTGGGTCAGTGTTATCCATTGAAAAATAAAATTACAAACAAATACACAAAGGAAAGATAGACTAAAAGAAATCTAATTGACAAGAAAATAAAAATCTCACTAGATAGGAATCTAGTGAGTAGACCTACGCTAAATAAAATTTGAAACCTAGACTATTCCCCGGCAGTGGCGCTAAAAACTTGATGTGCGGTTATTGTAAACGCAAAAGTTTTACAACTCCTTAGGTAGAGTACCTAATCGTTGCAGTGTAGTATAGGCAAGACTCGGGGGTTGTTATCGTTCTTTAGGGGAATAGTTTATGAAGGTTCAAACTAAATGTAACTAAGGTCTAAAGGGTGAGAGAAAATTATTTTTGTATTTTTATGTTTTTAAGAAAGCAAGTAAAATCTCGGGTTTGAAGGGGGTTTGTTTTAAACTACTTAAACTAAGAAAGTAAACTAAAACTAAACTAACTATGTGGAAACTGGTATAGGTAAACAAATATGTTCACTTAATCATGCACTACTCCTTAGTTTGATCCTCCTAATCCTATTACCTGTCACCCTTGTGATGTAGTGTGTAAGTATCTCCTAATTCATGAACGAATTACACGAACCCGTTGTTTATGTAATATTGTGTTAAGGCAACACACAAGTAAAGTAGTGTGAAGACTATTACAAGGCCCCTAAGAGTATCATTCAAACACTTAAAAGGTGATCAACCATATTAGGGCAAGGTAGTATGAAGACTATTGCAATCGTATCCTTTCTACACAATCACGTTTCCCTAGATGTCTTCGCAAGTAATTATGCAGCTAGTTTTTTAGAGCCTAACGCACAAAGACATCAACAAGAAGCAATATAATAAGGATTTACAAACTAAGTTTCATGCAATCTTAAGCAAACACTAATTAATTTAGCCTAGCATGTTAAAGGAAAATGAAGAACAACAATAAATCAAACAATTAGACATATTGAAAGATTAAAGGGATAGAAGATCTTCACTTGATTAAAACATGGAGTTAAGGTGGATACAAGAGGGTTTAAGAACCCTAAAATCGACCCTAAAACTGATATAAATCATACTCTAAATATGACTCTCGAGTTCCACAGTTAAAACACAAAATTAGGGTTTGTATATATAAGAAAACAATTGCGACGATGACGCTTGTAAATTGCGACGTCGTCACCCCGCCGAATCTTCTAGGGATTCTTTGAGTCGGTTAGTCTAGACGCCTTCATGAGTTTCTTTTAATGCCGTCGCTTGAGATTCCTGATGTCGTCGCTAGAAATTACGACGCCGTCTCCACGCATTGTGTGCACTTTTTGAGCCTCTTCGTGTAAAGTTGTTATCTTGTCCCGTTTCTTACCAAATTGAGCCCAAGTCACGTGTATTTCCTTAAAATGTTGTCCAAGTGCTAAAAACACAAAAAGAAACGATTAAGCACGTATTTTAGGCATATTTGCATGATTTATAGGGTTAAATGACCCAGAAAAAGTGTATAAAATGACACCTCATCAATAATGCTGGTGGAAGGCACTAGAACTGGCAGTCCAAAAGAGCCCGAAAAGAAGAAGGGGATGACTTGTCTGAACCTTATGACGAGGAGTCCACCACCCCTTTTACCCGGAGAATTAGCAAGTTTGTCTTCCCTAAAAGAATTCGGATGCCCTCCACCGTCAAAACATATAACGGGACAGGCGACCCAAAAGATCGCCTAAAAACATACACAACAGCTGCCAAGGTGGAAAGATGGGCGATGCCCACTTGGTGCCACATGTTCAACGTAACCTTGCTAGGGTCCGCCCGGCTATGGTTTGACGAGCTACCACCATAGAGCATTGACAGTTTCAAGGACCTAAGAAAAAAGTTCTTAGCCCATTATCTCCAATAGAATATATATACCAAAGACCCGATAGAGTTGCATCATATGAAGCAAAAAGAAGAGGAGTCTACAGAAGCTTTCATGGAACATTTCACAAGTAAAAGCTTAATGTTTAATGAGGGCCTTGAGCTCATGAGAATATCTGAATTCATGCATGGGATAACTCACCCGGGATTGATTAAAAGGCTTAACGAAAACATCCCCAAAATAGTTGATGAAATGATGAGCATTACAAAAGCCTTCATTCGGGGAAAAAAGTAGTAGCTAATTAGTCCAAAATAAGGGGGCAACTATTGAAGTAACAAGATTTTCATAAGCCACGCCAAGAGCAAAACTTTGAGCGAAAGGAAGACTTCAAGCGACGTCCAAGAGACCGAAGGAATGACCGTTTTAACCCGCTCATAAAGACTCCTAAGGAAATACTTGTTATGGAGGCCAGAAAAGGAATCTTTATTACTCTACCTCCAATGTCAGGAGCACCAGATTCAAGAAACAAAAACAAATACTACGATTTCCATGGGGATAAAGGGCATAACATGGAAGGTTGCTTGCATCTGAAAAGGCAAAATAAAGAAGCAGTAAGGTCCGAACAGCTGGCGCACTTCGTCAAAGAAATCAAACAAGGCAACAACAAGGCAAGCACCAACAAGACAGCAAAAAAGCAGACGCGACACCAAAGGATAAAGGAGTTGCCATCTTCATGGTTCAGTCCTGAGGAAGAAATGTTCGTCCACGATCTGTAATACATACACCACCACAAATGAACATATCTTTCCCCCGCTCAATAATATGGATATTAAAGACCACCCCATAATCATATGTGCTGAAATAGTGGGACATGACATCCACATAATGTATGTGGACGGGGGAAGTGCTTTAGACATCCTGTATGAGCACTGCTTCCTAAGGATAAGACCCGAGATAAGGCGTAACTTGATACCCGCAGTCGTGATGTTGGTTGGATTTTTTGGGGAAATCATTTGGCCCCTAGGGCAAATACTTCTATGAGTATCCTTGTGGAAATACACGTACCAATCCACTGTATGGATGAACTTCTTGGTAGTAAGGTCACCCTTGCAATACAATGGAATCCTAGGTAGGACGGGGATACGTGCCCTAGGGACGGTACCATCTACCGCCCACGGCATGACGAAATTCCTAACAAGAGCGAGAGTAGCCACGATCAAGAGTGAAAGGGCTAAACCACTAGAAATCCAGATGGTTCGATAGGTAGCTGCTCTCCCGCCACCACCGGCAGAAAGATAAAGGTAGCAATTCATTCGGAATACCGAGAGTAATCTATCATGATGGGAAGAGACCTAACAGACGAAGGGAAGAAAGCAATATGCGAGGTATTAAAAGGCAACCTAGATGTGTTCGCTTGGAAACCGGCGAACATGATCGGGGTTTCCAGTACGCTAGCTGAACATTAATTGGGAGTAAAAGACGGAACCTCACCGGTCAGACAAAAGAAGCGAGCCCGAGCGCTAGAGAGAAACAAAGTAATAACTGAAGAGGTTCAAAAGCTGGTGGAAGCCGGGATAATGATATAAGTTACTTACCACAGCTGGATATCTAATCCCGTGTTGGTAAAAAAACATGACAAAAGTTGGCGGATGTGTGTAGACTTCCCCAATCTCAACAAACCATGCCCTAAAGACTGTTATCCTTTACCAGAGATCGATTGGAAAGTAGAGTCATTGTATGGGTACCCGGTAAAGTGTTTCTAAGATGCATTTAAGGGTTATCATCAAATCCAAATGGCAAAAGAGGATGAGGAAAAAATTGCCTTTCATATCAGCCACGACATATTTTGCTACACAAAGATGCCCTTTGGGCTAAAAAACGCAGGTGCCACATACCAGCGGTTGATGGAAAAAGCTTATGACCGTCAAATAGGAAGTAACCTGGAAGTTTATGTTGACGATCTTGTTATAAAGAGCCATAGTGAAAAAGAAGTGATAAGAAAACATTGAAGAGATGTTCCGCGCATTGAGAAAAATAAACATGAAATTGAACCCTAAGAAATGCACATTTGGGGCAACAGAAGGAATGTTCCTGAGGCACGCCATAAGCAAGGACGGTATCCAAGCTTGTCGCGAGAAAACCTAAGTGGTGATCAACATGCCATCCCCACATAAAACTCGCAAGCCTCAACAGATTCTTGTCCAAAGCAGCGAAAAATCTTTGTGATGTGTCTCGCGACTACTAGTTTTAAATTTATAACATGAATTACCAAATAAGCTAAGAACACACTGGCAAGTATGACCCTTTCATTTGTAGCTAGCTTTTTGGGTATGCTGAGGTCGTTCACTAGGATTTGTGTATTTTCGGTTGTGAAGAATCTAAGTATCAATAAGCAACAAAACGATGATAAAGTGGGTGACACGTCCCATAATACCATACAGTAATTATAAGATAAATTCAACGAGAATGCAATCAAATAATTAGAACAACTTGTTTGGAACTAGTTTCTATCTCAATGGAGTGAATAAGAAAACATTGAAGAGATGTTTCGCGCATTGAGAAAAATAAACATGAAATTGAACCCTAAGAAATGCACATTTGGGGCAACAGAAGGAATGTTCCTGAGGCACGCCATAAGCAAGGACGGTATCCAAGCTTGTCGCGAGAAAACCTAAGTGGTGATCAACATGCCATCCCCACATAAAACTCGCAAGCCTCAACAGATTCTTGTCAGCAGCGGACATAATTCTTTTGATTGTCCTCGCGAACTATAGTTTTTTAAATTTATAAACATGGAATTACCATAAGTAAGAAACACTCTACTGGCAAGTATGACCCTTTCATTTGTAGCTAGCTTTTTGGGTATGCTGAGGTCGTTCACTAGGATTTGTGTATTTTCGGTTGTGAAGAATCTAAGTATCAATAAGCAACAAAACGATGATAAAGTGGTCGGTGCAAGTCCCATAGTACCATACGTAATTACACGATAAAATGCAACGGAATGCAATCAAATAATTAGAACAACTTGTTTGGAACTAGTTTCTATCTCAATGGAGTGAATGGGACATCGGGTAGATATTAATCAATAGAACACAAAATCAAAGGCATACAATTCCAAGTCAATGGGTAATATCATGGAATTGCATATATCACGATTTATCCAAACGCACCCTTTCGACCTATGAACGTTTTTACTAACCGATTCATTATAACCCATTTGTGAGAAATATAATTTCACCAATTTTTCATTAGAGTCCTTTCGACCTATACTCTAGATTAAACCATCACGAGTCCATTTAACTTGTTTAATTCATAGGTGTCAAGTATGAATTACCAAAACGTATTGCGCGCCAATATTTTGGAACAAAACATAACAAGAAGTCCTTTTGCCCTATAAATCCGATTATGATTCATCAAAAAGATATTTAGACACGTTCCAATTTAAACAAACTCATAAGTAAGATCATAGTTCTTTATTGATTAAATTTCCAAACACTCCATATCAATATCTACATAGTTCTAAACAAGTAAACAAAACTACTCCATGATTATCTTAATCAAACACAAAGGTTCAACAATAATAATAAGCATAAACATTCTGAAATTATAAGAGAGATTACCAAAAGTATGGATACAATAAGTAAAGGGGAAGGATTAAAGCAACCTTCAAGCCTCCAATTGACTATACGCCTCTAAACAACCCAAGAATTCATATTAAAGCATCTTTTTCAGCCTTTGAACAATCTTCACGAATTTGGGAGAGGTTTCTGGTCTTTTGAGTTAGATGTGGTGGAAGAAATTCATCCTTGAGTGAAGGGGGTGGAATAACTATGTGAAAACTAGGTCTTGAGGCTCCTTTGTATAGTAGAAACCACCCTTGGCCACCAAGTATAAAACTTGGGGCCAAAGGGTCATAAAATAGTTGTAAAATTAGTTATGGAGGAGACTTGATCGGACTATGGAGTAATGGTAATTTAATAGGAGAGTTTAATGAAAACTCGGAAAACACATAAAGCTTCAACCGGGCGGCACTACTCCAGCCGGGCGGCAAGAGCTCCTGCCGCGCGGCTAGCCACACGACCAAAAATATATTTTTCTTGATTTTGCGTATTAGCTTCCCGTTTGAGTCGTGCTTGGTCGTGGGTCATTATTCATCAATAAGACTTCATTTAAACTCTATCTTCGGCCTTGGAAGCTTGTATGGTTCACTCTTTTGTCGTTGAATTGCTTCCCGAGCTTGTTCTTTACGAGGGATTCTTCGTACGTGCATAAAACTTCATTTATTCTTCGTTTCTTCGTCTTTTTCTTGCTTTTTCTGTACTTGGCTACAAATAAACTTGCAAACACACCTTGATACAATACGGTAACAAAACCATAGATAAATAGCCAAATAACATGTACAAAAGTACGGATAACGTTACTACAAACATACTCAATTTGAGCATTATCAAATCTCCCGACACTTAAACTTTGCTTGCCCTCAAGCAAATCTAAGAAAGAAATCTTGAAAGAAAATGGAAAAAATAAGATTTTTTTTTAATTTTTTTTGAAAATATCGACATAATTTTTTTTTTGTTTTTTTAAATAAACGCGAAATGCGCAAACACCCCCCCCCCATACTTAAAGGTTTGCTTGTGTTCAAGCAAATTAAATAAAAAAAAGATAAAAACAAAACAAAAAAACCGATGGGGCGTAAGCACCAAGTGTATACATTAAAAGAGGACTTTTATGGGGGCTGTAACATTTAGGCTTCGGGTTAGTAAGTGTATGGATAAGGCATGGGATATTTTATGAGTAAGGGTTAACGAGATCATAATACGCGAGCCAAAAGTCTAAGTTCCAATGTTGCTAGTCACCAATCAAACTACAAACCCGAAAATGATTATAGTTACCAATTTATTCCTCCTTCACATATCGATCACCACATAGGTATATCACGTCTTAGCACATTGGCTAATCGATATCTCAATCAATTCATCTTCCTTCATCTTCATAAACATACAACACATTGGCTTTATTTGTCATCACATTTTTTTTCGATGACTTATACTCTTTTTTCTTCTTTTTTTTCATATATATATATTTTCACATCACATCTCCCCCACACTTCGCATAAACATACACCACAAAATTACATCAATGAAGTTGCGCATCTTCATCTTTGTCGGAATGGCACACACAAATAACGAAGTATGGAATAACTATCAATCATAAAAAAACAATCCATCAAACCAAGCAACTAGCAACCCACCATTTAGACTTCGACTATGGGTTAGGCTAAGGTTTTAAGATTAAATATATTTTTTTTTCTTTTTTTGGATTTTATTAAACGAACGGGATGGCTCAACGGGTGTTCTAAGGGTATCTAGACAAAAAGTGAGTGCTAACAAATAGGTCCATATGGGTGGTTAACTAACCGATGTGGCTAGCTAAATATCATTAGATGTAAATAGAAGGCCATTTGGGTTTATTCCTAAGGTTGCCTCTTTATCACGCATATACACTTATCATCACACGAATGTAATCTCACTGTGGTATTCGTAATTATTTACAAGCACCAGTTCTAATATATTAACCTAATGTCATAAAAACAACTATAAAGGCATACAAGTCTACATAAATTTTAAATTGGCAAAAAAAATATGAAAATTTTAAAAATTAGTCTCGTTTTCCCTGTTTACTTCCCCCACACTTAAGTTTTGTATTGGCCTAAATGTAAAAATAAACTTCAAAATATAAAATAGGGAAATAAAAGTAAGAGAAAACTTAAACTTCCTAGGCAAAAGAAATCGCGATCGAACTTCATATGATTATTGCTACGCAACAGCTAGCATGAGCATGTGAGATCAATCAAATTCGCCTCTAAGCATCCTCCTTCATCATTACCTACTGCATTATTAAAACAAAACAAACAAACACACAAAATGCAAACAATAATATACTAAGCATAACGGGCATGTAACACCACACACTTAAAATTTTCCAACTTGAAAAACAACTTTCTGAAAGGGTGTAAATGTTTATTCAAAACAGAAACTAAAGCAAACAAACAATTAAAAGGGACTCGGGTTGCCTCCCGAGAAGCACTTAATTTATTTATGAGTCATTAGCTAGACTCTTCCCAAGATTTAGGATTCTTTGATGATACGGTTCAAATGGGAAATTTCCCTTTTTAAAGCTTGAGGGTATGGGATTTTTGGTATGTACTCCGTAAGCGAAGGAGATACATTTTGTCTTTTTGGGTTCTCCGTGTCCTTAATATTTCCTTTCGACACTTCATTTTCAATGCCAACAAATGATATTAATTCTTTGTCACCGACATGATTCGATATTTCATCGTGTTCAAACACATTCTCTTGAATGTACAGGATATGCACGGTGCAATCCTTAAGAAATGGTGATACAGTCGGTGAGTTAGACGTGATTAGGTTCAGGTTTGGCATGGTTGGATTAGGCTCAGTTTCTTCCTCCTCAATGAATTTAACATCACCCTTATCATTATCGTTTCGGATTGAGGGTATTTTATAGACAATTTCATGTCTCAGTTTTGTATTTGTGGCAAGGGGAAGGGTTTCGGTAGGCAAGAGAAACTCAAATTGCCTATCCAAGTTTTGGATTATCGCTTGGTGGTTCCTTAATCCTTGATTGATTTGATTTTCCAATTCAACCACCTGATTCTTCATACGTTCATTTGCTTTCATTTGACTAGTCATCCACTCTCTTATCATCTCCTCCGTTGAGGTTTTGGTAAATTCAAAATATCATGATGGATGTGAGTTATGGTTTGGATAGGAGTACGAATTGTTGGGTTCATGGTTGTGATATCCTCCGTGATATCTTTAGACATAATTCGCTTCATTAGGTTCACACATCGGCATGTCATCCTTCAAGTAGTCATCTGAAGCGTGGTTGTCTCTATGACTGTCTTGCATCTCCTTGAGCTTTTTCCTTATGATCAAGAACATAGAATCGATTTTTGTAGCGAGAGCTTCGAATTTATCCACCAATATGTAGAGATTGGGATTGATGTTATTTCCACTGGCGGAAACAACAATTTTTGGTTTGGGGCTATTTTGGGATTCACCCGAGAAATCAAGTTGGAAAAGAACCTTATCCTCGAGGATTTTGAAAGCTTCGTTGGGAGTATTGTAGAGGAATATTCCTCCGGCGTCGAGAATTCCTTGTGTTGGACCGTCTAAACCACGATAGAACATTTGAATTATCGTGCCTTTGGTTAGACCATGTCCGTAACAAGCGCGAAGCATTTCTTTTAAACGAAGTCAATCTTTAACGAGAGTTACGTTACCGAGTTGGTGAAAGCTATGAATATCATTTAGGAGATGTTTGAACTTTGCGGGAGAAAAGTATCGGCTTATAAAATCTTCTCTCATTTCATTCCACGAAGTAATTGTTCTTTCATTAAGTTCAATCAACCAAGTCTTAGATTCTCCAGATAACGAGAAAGGAAATGTCCTCAATATAACCGCTTCCTCTTGATTTTTACCATATCGGAATAGGTTACTAATCTCAAGAAAATATGCTACATGTCGATGAGGATCAGACCGAATTCGCCCATCAAAATGATTATCCCGAATCATTCGCATGTGCGTACCCTTGATACGGAAATTAGTAGAAATAAGGCGTTGAATAATAGCGAAGCTAGGTGTTGGAGCAACGGTCCTAGTGCTTGACCACATGGATTGGTCATCAGGATCAATGACGATTATGGGTGGCGAATCGGGTGGTGTTTCGAATTTCTCCATCAATATTTTGATATTGGGCGTTACGACGAAAAGTTCCTCGATGAACGGTTGTTTGACAAAAGGTACGAGTGATTCGACTTTGAGGGGTAGGATCGGTGTATTTTCGGACTTAGTCCTCTTTTTGATTTTTCGTTTAAGTTAGCGAGATGTTTACCCCAAGAACTTGGGTTTCTACAAACCCAGAGCGATTTACAAAACGTCATAGGAAATAAAATAAAAAGATTAACTTTTACTAAAAGGAAATTTTTTTTATTTTTTTTTATTTTATATGATGTAAAAGAAAAATAACTTAACAACTATTAGATAATCTTGACATCATCCTATCAAAGGTTCTCGGTAGCTCCATTAAACGCACAAAGAAGCGGAGAAGCGAGTCAGCGCGAAGCATATTAAAAACCTGACTTCTTTAGGGAAGTAGAACGACCCGCCTTATACCTCTCTTATAGTTTGTTACAATGGGTGAGCCGACTTACCAAGTGAATAACGATGTAAAATAAGACAAATAAAGAAAACCCCTTTTTTTAAGTCTAAACAAATGAGAAATAAAGACGATTTAATTAAAATACTTAAAAAACTATTTTGTAATAAAGTAAGAAACAGTTAAAAAGAGAAACACAAATGAAAACCACAAACAAAATTTATACCAAATCTATCAAACCGGACGGTTTTTCTAGACTTCGTGTTCTAACCACGGGGTTTGGGATCAAACCGGAGCGGATAGAAATATGAAATTGGCACAAACGGTTAAAAAGGGCGGTTGGGTGGTGTTGGAACTGAGGTAAAAAGGTAAATCGGGGTTTTCGAAAAAAAAATATGTTGGTTTTTGATCAGAACTTCCCAGCCAAGGTGGGCGGCAAGGCAAATCCAGCCCGGACTGCTGATTGACTTCAAAGGGGTGACGAGGGGCAGCTGGGCTGTGTCCGGGCGGCTGGCTTCGGATTTCGTGGAGCAGCCGGTCGACAGAGGGTCAGCCGGTTGGCTTGGCTTACGACTGAGTAGATTTGGTGATTTTTTCCGCAAGCTAAACACGCACAAATGATATAAAAACACAATCAAAGATTCAAAACACATAAAAACACGAACGAAATCCCCGGCACGAAGCCAAAAAAAACTTGATGGTCTCGCACTGACTACTTTAAATTTATAACACAACTACAAATAAGCTAAGAACACACGGGCAAGTAGGACCCTTTCGTATGTAGCTAGTTTATTGTGGTAAGCCGAGGTCGTTCACTAGAATTTGGGTGTTTTTGGTTGTGAAGAATCTATGCAACAATAAGCAACAAAACGGTGAAAAAGTTTTGTCCACGTCCCACAATACCATAAAGTAATTATAAGATAAATTCAACGAGAATGCAATCAAATAATTAGAACAACTTGTTTGGAACTAGTTTCTATCTCAATGGAGTGAATGGGACATCGGGTAGATATTAATCAATAGAACACAAAATCAAAGGCATACAATTCCAAGTCAATGGGTAATATCATGGAATTTCATATATCACGGTTTATCCAAACGCATCCTTTCGACCTATGAACGTTTTTACAAACCGATTCATTATAACCCATTTGTGAGAAATATGATTTCACCAATTTGTTCATTGAAGTCCTTTCGACCTATACTCTAGATTAAACCATCACGAGTCCATTTAACTTGTTTAATTCATAGGTGTTAAGTATGAATTACCAAAACGTATTACGCTCCAATATTTTGGAACAAAACATAACAAGAAGTCCTTTCGCCCTATAAATCCGGTTATGATTCATCAAAAAGATATTTAGACACGTTCCAATTTAAACAAACTCATAAGTAAGATCATAGTTCTTTATTGATTAAATTGCCAGACACTCCATATCAATATCTACATAGTTCCAAACAAGTAAACAAAACTACTTCATGATTATCTTAATCAAACATAAAGGTTCAACAATAATAATAAGCATAAACATTCTGAAATTATAAGAGAGATTACCAAAAGTATAGATACAATAAGTAAAGGGGAAGGATTAAAGTAACCTTCAAGCCTCCAATCGACTATACGCCTCTAAACAACCCGGGAATTCATATCAAAGCATCTTCTTCAGCCTTTGAATAATCTTCGCGAATTTGGGAGAGGTTTCTGGTCTTTTGGGTTAGATATGGTGGAAGAAATTCATCCTTGGGTGAAGGGGGTGGAATAACTATGTGAAAACTAGGTCTTGAGGCTCCTTTATATAGTAGAAACCACCCTTGGCCACCAAGTATAAAACTTGCGGCCAAAGGGTCATAAAATAGCTGTAAAATTAGTTATGGAGGAGACTTGATCGGACTATGGAGTAATGGTAATTTAATTGGAGAGTTTAATGAAAACTTAGAAAACACATAAAGCTTCAGCCAGGCGGCACGAGCCTCTGTCGGGCGGCACTACTCCAGCCGGGCGGCAAGAGCTCCTGCCGCGCGGCTAGCCATACGACTAAAAATATATTTTTCTTGATTTTGCGTATTAGCTTCCCGTTTGAGTCGTGCTTGGTCGTGGGTCATTATTCATCAATAAGACTTCATTTAAACTCTATCTTCGGCCTTGAAATCTTGTATGGTTCACTCTTTTGTCGTTGAATTGCTTCCCGAGCTTGTTCTTTACAAGGGATTCTTTGTACGTGCATAAAACTTTATTTATTCTTTGTTTCTTCGTCTTTTTCTTGCTTTTCCTGTACTTGGCTACAAATAAACTTGCAAACACACCTTGATATAATACGATAACAAAACCATAGATAAATAGCCAAATAACATGTACAAAAGTACGGATAACGTTACTACAAACATACTCAATTTGAGCGTTATCACTTTGCCATTCTTCAAAACCCTAAAGCGTTGTATTAAGAAAAGCGATTTTGCCTGGATGGAAGATGCATAGAAAGCCCTGAAAGAGATGAAGAAGCAAATGGTGGAACTTCCCACATTAACAGCTCCCATTGAAGGGGGAAAGTATAATTATGTATCTATCCGCCGCTAAAGTAGGTATTAGCGTCGTCCTGCTGGCAGAACATGGTGACAAACAATTGTTGATTTACTTTGTGGGAAGAGTGTTACAGTCACCAGAAGTCAAATATACTCCCATGGAAAAATTGATTGTAGCTTTGGTTTATGCGGCAAGAAGGCTAAGAAGGTACTTCCAAGCTTACCCGGTGGCAGTAATCACGGGCCAGCCAATAAAGCAAATCTCATCAAGGACAGAAAATTCAGGGAGATTAGTAAAGTAGGCCATAGAGCTAGGCGAGCATGATATAAGCTACCGGCCTAAAACTTCGATTCGAGGTCAAGTCCTGGTAGATTTCTTAGCGGAGGTACCAATAGGGGAAGTGAACCAAGTGGAGGAAGCCGCAACACCAAAACCTCAAGAAACTACTAAGGTATGGAAACTCTTCACCGATGGTTCATCAAACGAGGGAGGCTCTGGACCAGGACTCATACTAACAAGTCCAGAGGGTATTGAGTTCACTTATGTGTTGCGCTTCGAATTTAAGGCGTCCAATAATGAAGCTGAATGTGAAGCACTTTTGGCCGGCCTAAGAATTGCAGAAGGCATGGGGATCAAACACATAGGTGAATTTGTAGACTCCAAGCTCGTCGCAAATCAATTTAACAACCCCTACCAAGCAAAGGAAGAAATGATACAATTATATTTAAGCAAATCAAAAGATTTGATAACACGTTTCAGATCATTCTCAATCACACAAGTACCAAGAAGCCAAAACAATTAGGCAGATGCTCTAAGCAAGATAGCTTCTGTGAGTTTTGCCCATTTAACAAAAAAGGTGCTAGTAGAAATCCAGCCGTGCAAATCAACTGAAGGGATAGAGGTGATGGCAATAGTAAAGGAAGAGGGCGACACATGGATGACACCAATAAAAGAATACCTAGAAAAAGGAACCCTCTCAGAAGAGAAAAGGAATGCACGGTGGTTGAGGGAAAAAGCAAAGCAATATGTGATACTAGAAGGAACTTTGTATCGGAAATCATTCCACGGACCATGGTTAAGGTGCGTCGACCCAGAGCAAGCCAATTATGTGATTCGGGAGATATACGAAGGCTTCTGCAACATGCATTCAGGCCCTTAATAGGTCCTGACAAAATCAATGCAAATGGGGTACTATTGGCCGACAATGCACATGGACACCCGAATGGTGATCAGAGCATGTCAAGAGTGTCAAGTGCACAGACCCATACCATGTCTTTCGAAAACAAATCTGAAGCCAATCATATCTCTATGGTCGTTCCATAAATGGGGGATAGATATCTGTGGCCCATTCTACAAAGCAGCGAGCAAAGTTAAATTCTTGATATTGGCCATAGATTATTTCACAAAGTGGATCGAAGCCAAACTAGTAGCATCTATCACAAGAAAGCATGTGATAAAGTTTATATAGGACAATATAGTGTGCAGGTTTGGATTGCTAGGGAAAATAATTTTGGACAATGGAAAACAATTTAGGGATGATCCATTCAAAACATGGTGTGAGAAACTGAACATTAAATAGCACTTTGCCCCTGTCAAACACCCCCAGAGCAATGGACTGGTAGAACGGGCAAACAAGAGTCTAGGTGAATGTATAAATGCCCGTCTGGGAAAGGAGAAAAAAGATTAGGTAGAGGAGCTACATCATGTCTTATAGGCTGACTAAACCATTATCAAATCAAGCAATAGAAATACCTCGTTCTCATTGACATACGACACAGATGCAGTCATACCGGTTAAAATTAGAATGTCGTCCCTTAGATGTTGCATGATTGACAAAAACAAGAATGATGAAGGACTTTTGCTGAATCTGGACCTGTTAGAGGAGACAAGGGAGATGGCAGCCATAGCCGAGGAAAAACATAAAAGAAACATGAAAAGGTACTACATCTGAAGGTCTGAATCACCATTCTAAGGACCGAAGACCTTGTGTACCGCAGTAATAAAGCCAGAAAAAAAGAGGATACGGGGAAGTTTGGCCCCAAGTGGGAGGGCCCTTATGAAATCATTAAAGTACTAGGAGACAGGGCCTACAAGCTCCGAGACCAAGAAGGCAAGGAACTCCCACGGACTTGGAATATTGCTGACCTTAAAAGATGTTACACATAAGTTAAGTATTTGTAATACGACACTCATTTTACGTCGAAAATTAGTTATAGCTAACGCTAGAGTCCGGACGTATTAGGTTTTTAACTTTTTTCACTCCATCCGTTGTAATGAAATATTTATTAAATTATCAAAGCGGTGAGTCCGATCAACTCCGTAATTTTCCTAAATTTATTGTCCTGACCATGTTTGCATACAATTGTCATTTAAATTTAAGAGTAACCCCATAGTTATCTCCGTGCGAACAAATAAAGTTTAAAAACTCGCATATCTCCGGATATAAAACATGCTTAGGCGGTTGCAAAGCCTAAAGTAGGGATAAGCAACCCCAAAATCGACTTAAACGGGGAATAGGCAAAGACTAACCCCGTAAGGAGGGATGATCTAACAATTAATCCATCCGACAGAAGTGCACTCTCCAAAGGAAACAAACTATGAAATTCTAAGTACGTAGTACAATTATAAGCACAATTTCATTAATAACCGGCCGTAGAAGGCCGGTAAAATTACAAACCGCTTATAATCATGCGGCTGAAAATCAACAAAATAAAACAAGTTACAAAAAAATCATTTGAATGGGCTTGATGTGGGATAACCAAAGTTGAAGGATCGGATGTAGGGACATCAGAAGCAGCAGGGTTTGACGCAGTTCCAGCTAGGACATCATCCGACTTAACAGTAATAACTTCATCCACCGGGATTATATCTTTGACAGTTGCACCAGCACCCCTGGCATAAGGGATGCTCAGCGCAATGATGAATAGTTCAGTCACACCACTGGTGAAGGAATTAGAACCAGATGCAGGATTAGTTAAAGTCCCAGCCTCATCATGTATAGACTTGTGCACTGATGTGTCGTTTAGTATAGGTAATATTGTTATCAAGTTTTACTATTTATATTTTGCTGACTTTACCTATTAACTAACACTAACGGCCAGTGTACCCGATCAATTGTAGGTTCGTTGGTAAGTAGGGTGTCGATCACTAAGAGTGAGCGTTAATACTTAAATCTATCAGTATTTTAGTTATCTAAGTTAGTTCTAATTACTTCTAATTAAACCTAAACTAACGCAAAGAGGGGGTTTTCAGCCTGAGATACTGGCACGAGTTTTGTTTTAATGAAGCTAAATTAGACAATTAACACACGCGAGCAGATAAACACATGGTAAAGAAGCGGGCAAGCACTAATGTAAGGAAAACGTATTAGCTAGTCTAATCTAATAAAATGTATGAATTGTTTATGAGTGCAATGATTGTATTACTTCGATGGTGGTATATCATTCCAAAGCTAGGTGGTACTTCTCTCTAAACTCGAGGTTTATATTACAGTTAATCCTGTCACAGTTAACCTAAACCCGCATAAAGCTCACAACGTTGATTATAATCTATCTAGGAGAAAATACTGGTGATTATATTGAAACCTAGCTCATCGAGGCTTTACCCACTTATTTCTAATTATTATCTATATGCTAGTAGTCCACGGTCTGAGTACTTACCCAAGGAAACAGAACGTTATTTGTAATCCTAAGTTACCTCTTAGTCTACATATTCACTTAACCAAGGGAAGAAACAGGTGCATATATTTGTAGTCCTATTATTCCATAGTCACATAGATAAGCTGTATGTAGTATTTATCCCAGACTCTAGTCTGCGCCCAAAAAACATTTAAGCTACAGCGCTTTCTTTGTAATCCTAGATCCAGTTGAATGATAAATAAAACATAATTGAAACATAAACAGATATGAAGTGATAAACATAATCAACATGCAACGAAAAGGTAAACAATCAAGATAAACAAACCAAATATTAAATTATCATAAACATGGCTAATACATATAGGTATTAGCCCATAGTCATTGTAACAATACACAATATCATAGACGAACGATTAATATAAATAAAATGTTATGCTAACCGAACGCTTATAGCGGAGTATAGAGATTGCAAGAGTTTTCCTATTAAATTGAGGCACTTGCAGGACCTTCTTAGCTTCTAAATCATCTGAGAATTGTACTTGGTTGTTAAAGGCCTCTTTTACATATTAAAAACCTAATTTTAGGTTTTCTATTTATAGACTTTGAAATTAAGTCGATACGCCATATTGGAGGGATCCGATACGATGTATTGGGGTAACTTGGCTTGGGCTCCAAGATTATTATATTATGGAATATTCATAGACCGCCTTTGAATACGCCGTATTGACTCATCTGGATATGGCGTTTTGGCTGTAAAACATGCTTCTCTTGATATTTGACCAAAGTATTTTATACAGCATATCTGCTGATGTGGATACAACGTATTCTTCAAAGTCAATCAATGGTCTTGAGTTCGTCAAAGTCTTAGGATACGGCGTATTCCTCAAGAATGGTATGGCGTATTAGTGTCGGAATCAGTAGACTTCTTGAATCTCTTTGTTTATGCTCCAAAACATGTTTTTTTCTCCATCTTTCGCTAAATGCTTGATAATAACTGAGATTCATACAAATAAGCGATTAAGTATCAAATCTTATATAAAATAAAATAAGTCGAGCAATATAAATGGGATAAATGATGCAAATAATGTGACATCATTTGATGTCATCAAATAACCCCCACTTGAATCCTACTTGTCCTCAAGTAGACTTTAAATTTATCTTATGAAAATGTATCCCAAATGAATGTCTAGGATTTTTCCTTTAAGCATTTTTTATTTAATTACTAGCGCACAACCAAACACCTCACGAAATAGAAAATGAAATCACTCAACTCACTTAACAAATCTATGTGGTAATATTTAGTAATTCGCTCAACTGCTCGGTCGTGATGAGTATTCTATCAGAAGCTTGGCAAGGGTACACATCTCCACCACTAAAGCTAAGGAGTAACAAGTCTAAAAAGGTAAATTGGGTTAATATGATAAGGCTTTAGGGTTGATCATTCTTTTTAATCTCTATCGATACCAATATTCTAAAAAGGGCAACAAAACTACAAGTGCACACCCGAATTCATGACCGCGACACTTGTGATTGCTCACTCCCTAACTCGAATAAGCTAAAGAATAGGATTAAGTTATCTTTACCAATAATAATACACCAACAAGGGCGAAAAAACCACACATACACATTCAAATTTATGAATGAGACACATGTGATTGCTTACTCCCTCATTCGAGCAAACTGAAGGTTAAGATGAAGAATGATATAGGGTATAGATTAGGCATGGGAAACATTTATAATTGGTGTAAAATAAAATAAAAAAACAGATAGATTAAGTCCAACCTATAAACAAAATGTTCCTAGCTACTTTCCCGACCACAACCTTGAAAAAGACACAAATCATAAACTTACTCATGCTTTAACACGGAAACACATGCTTTGTTTGGTAGACACGAATTAGACTCAAAGATGTCTTAATCATCCATAAAAACAAACCTAGTTGGTGTTCCCGTAACAACCAACTCCCAATCATCCATAATATAGTACAACAATAGTGGCGATATCTACCACTTGATACAAAATACATAGCTGATTTATTTTGCGACCAACTTCAAATAATATACAACAATACTTTACATCATTGTTTTATAGTCTGTACCAACAAATAATCAATCATCTCATAAAAAATTAAATCGGTTAAGTTTAGACGAACCGATTATCTCACAATCCTCTCCTTTTTTTCTCTCTTACATTTTTCTTGTATTTTTGTATTTTTTTTTATTTTTTAAACATAACTAGAATACGAAATAAAGGTGTAAAATTTCACCACTTCACGATCATAATAAATCTGGATAATAATTCCATAACGTTCATGTCTAAAAAATAAATATAATAGTGAAAGTAGTAAACACACGAAAAAGAAAAGAGACTACTTTCACATTCCCTTTGCAATGTGAAATTCCCGACCTAACCAAAGATAAAAATACGCACACGAACACATGAAGTACATATTTTTACACAAAAACAACTAGCAACCAACCAAGGACTTAATCTATAGGGTAGACTAAGGTGTAACGAAAAAAAATAGTGGTGTAAGAAACGAAAGGAATGGCTTAGAGGTTTTTTTAGAGGTATCTTATTTCAAAAATGAGAGTAAACAAAGAGGTTTTATACGGGGGTTAACTAACCAGTGTAGTTAGTTAATAACACATTTGTAAACAGAATAGGCTTTTTGGGTTAATCCTAGAAATTTTCCAAACTAGACAAGTTACTCAATTTATAAAAAATAATACTCATTATGGTGGTCTCGAATAGTATACCAAGCCAAGTTTTAAAGTTTACTACAACCACCGACACACTCATATATTTGTGGAATATTTGGGTAAAATGGGGGAAACGAAATAGGCTTAATCCTCACAATATGGAAATAAGGGTTATGTGTGCGGGTTATGCAACTAACAATCTCACAAAAACATGCTAATTTTTTTAAATTTAAGCATAAATTAGGCATATTTTTGTAAAAACAAGGACAAGTAGCGTTCTAATTATCCTCCCTCCACTTGACATATGCAACACCCACGTTGTATAAAAATATCATGAAAAACAAGAAATATAAAGAATTAGAATGAGAACTCCCCTGGGATTTGCTAGGTATGATTCTCCATGATAAGTATTTGAGCAACTATGTGTTTTGTGAAAGCGTCTGAATACCATCATGACTACAACACACATAAGATTCCAAAATATATGAAAACCACCAATTTCGTCATTTACGTTCTGTACTTTCCTGTCTTATTAATACGAAAACTGTAGCAATTGTATCTCCAAATAATCATCGGTTAGAAAATAAAATAAAGACGAAAACTGTACAGGAGGGTCGATACGCCGTATCCATGTTACTGGATACGCCGTATTGAATCCTGTATGTAAAATAAACCAAATACAGGTCCAAGGTGTAATACGCTGTATTTGTAGTTATGAATACGTCGTATTGACAAGTCTGATAATAAAGTTCTTAAAAGTACTGTAAAATAAAAGGATAACATCCAGGTTGGTCAATACGTTGTATCCATGGGGTCAGATATGCCGTATCGACATCATAGGAAGACAAACTCGACAAAATTGAAATTACATTCCGGGCTGTCTCCCGGCAAGCACTTTTGTTTACAGAAAAGTCTTTAAGTTAGACTTCCTTCAGCTCTACGTTATACGTGTCACGGTCCATGCTCCATCTCTCTTGTCAAAAATCTATTTGTAGACGCGGGATACGTTTTCTCCGGTTCGTAGCCAAATGTCATGCTCAACCTCCTTAATAGCTAAATATTCCTTTGTTGTCTCGAATGAGTAATTTATTACCTCGAACCTTTCAGATTTGGATGTTGGTGGCTTTTCATAAGGCATCTCGAGTAATTTGCTCCTTCTTTCCTTGAAACTTTCTTCCTCTTTATCAACATAGTAAGGTGCATCATTTTGAACCAATTAATCATCTAAGTCCCCGATATCATTATCATCATCCTCCTTTGGCTTATGATTATCAAACCGTTCTTGATTTGCTTAAATTACATCATTTTTATTCGTTCAAATTCCTTCTACTCATCATTAGGTACATACTTGTTCCAATCATCTTCACTTGATTCTTCCTCTTCTTTCTTTTCCCACTAATTTTGTCAAAATTCATCATAAATCGTCCCAAGAGGTGTATCATTAGTGAACAATTTGACATTTATCTTGAATAAGTTGAGCATTTCAGATTCAACCTTACATTCGTATTTTGTGATTTTCTTCATTCTAGCCACTAAAAAGAATCAGAAAATCGTTAGTAGGATAAGCTCAGAAGAAAGAGAATACAGAAATCTAAATACAAAAGTCGAATACGAAAAATTAAAGCTGCTGTTGTATCAGATGACCGATACGCCGTATTCTGTAAACTGAATACGCCGTATTGATGCTTGATGTCGAATACGCTGTATAGGATTTTAAAAAGTGATACGCAGTATCCAAAAAGATGAATACGGCGTATTCAGTATTCGACCAGAAGAAAAACAACAAGAAATAATAATGTAGAAAAACAAACAAAACACACAAATATGCAAAATAATACAAATGCAGATAAACACACTAATACAAACAATTAAAACAAAGAATTATAAACTAAACTAAAAACAAACAAAATCTAATTTAAAACACTAATAAACAAGTATTAAACAATTTCACTCCCCGGCAACGGCGCTAAAAACTTGATGTGTCATTTAGTATAGGTAATATTGTTATAAGGTTTTACTATTTATATTATGCCGACTTTACCTATTAACTAACACTAACGGGCAGTGTACCCGATCAATTGTAGGTTCGTTGGTAAGTAAGGTGTCAATCACTAAGAGTGAGCATTAATACTTAAATCTATCAGTATTTTAGTTATCTAAGTTAGTTCTAATTACTTCTAATAAACCTAAACTAACGCAAAGAGGGAGGTTTTCAGCCTGAGAGACTGACACGAGTTTTGGTTTAATGAAGCTAAATAAGACAATTAACACATGCAAGCAGATAAACAAACGATAAAGAAGTGGTCAAGCACTAATGTAAAGAAAACGTATTAGCCAGTTTAATCGAATAAAATGCAGGAATTGTTTATGAGTGCAATGATTGTATTACTTCGCTGGTGGTATATCATTCCAAAGCTAGGTGGTACTTCTCCCTAAACTCGAGGTTTATATTACAGCTAATCATGTCACAATTAACCTAAACCCGTATAAAGCTCACACTGTTGATTATAATCCATATAGGAGACAATACTGGTGATCATATTGAAACCTAGCTCATCGAGGCTTTACCCACTTATGTCCAATTGTTATCTATATGTTGGTAGTCCACGGTCCGAGCACTTACCCATGGAAACAAAACGTTATTTGTAATCCTAGATCCAGTTGAATGATAAATAAAACATAATCGAAACATAAACAGATATGAAGAATCAACATGCAACAAAAAGGTAAACAATCAAGATAAACAAACCAAACATTAAATTATCATAAACATGGCTAATACCTATAGGTATTAGCTCATAGTCATTGTAACAATGCACAATATCATAGAAGAACGATTAATATAAATAAAAGGTTATGCTAACCGAACGCTCATAGCCGAGTATAGAGATTACAAGAGTTTTCCAATTGAATTGAGGCACTTGCAGGAACTTCTTGGCTTCTAAATCGTCTGAGAATCATACTTGGTAGTTAAAGGCCTCTTTTGCATATTGAAAACCGGATTTTAGGTTTTCTATTTATAGACTCTGAAATCAGGTCGATACGCCGTATCGGAGGGATCTGATACAGTGTATTAGGGTAACTTGGCGTGGGCTCCACGATTATTATATTCTGGAATATTCATAGAACACCTCTAAATACGGCGTATTGACTCATCTGGATACAGCGTATTGGCTGTAAAACGTGCTTCTCGTGATAGTTGACCAAAGTATCTCATACGGCGTATCTGCTGATGTGGATACGACGTATTCTTCATAGTCAGGCAATGGTCTTGAGTTCTTCAAAGTCTTAGGATACGGCGTATTCCTCAAGAATGATACGGTGTATTAGTGTCAGAATCAGTAGACTTCTTGAATCTCTTCGTTTATGCTTCAAAACACGTTGTTTTCTCCATCTTTCTCTAAATGCTCGATAATAACTGAGATTCATACAAATAAGCGATTAAGTATCAAATCTTATATAAAACAATATAAAACGAGAAATATAAATGGGCCCCATCACAAGTAAAGCTTCAAGGTAAGAAAATGGTTGTTTAGCACAAGCTTCAATCTGTTCAAGCAGAGGAAATGGCACGTCATTTAAGGCATTCATGGCATCCGCGTAAACCTCCGCTGCATTTGGGGCAGGGATAGAATTAATGTCAGTACCTTTCTTCCCATGCACAAACCCAGCTTCGAGACATTGTCTCATCCCATCCAAAATGTTGGCAGAAATGCAGGCACCAAGGCGGGTACCAAGCATCTCGCTCTCTCTGAACTTGTTCAAAAAATAGTGGAAACCATTCTCTATAATGAATTTCTTAGTCTCCCTTGCATCCCTCAACATAGGAGCAGACTCTTCGTCTGTCTCCTTCACCATTTTGTCAAGACGAGCATCTAAAGCCGCCACTCGCTCATCAAACATTCTCTGCTGGGTATCCAACATCTGAGCAAACTCAGCCTTTACCTTGGCTTCCCTATCAACTTGGCCTCGAAGGCTAGCATTATAGAGCTCTATCTACTCCTTTTCCTGAAGAAGATCTTGGTACTAGTCATTAAGTGTAGATAAATCAGTCTCCTTATGAGAATATAAAGCTAATAACCCTGGAACTTTTCCAGCCTCCACATTCAACTCCTCCACCTGTTTCCTTTGGTGTCCCACCTCTCTTTTTGACCCCCTCAAAACCCTACCTCAACCAGGACATCTCCCTGGAGGGTTTCTCATTCAAAAGTTTTCGAAGACACTCAATTTTAGTGTCCCTTCTAGCGCCGCATCATAGCGGGCCAATCTTCTTTCAAGCTTACTCCTCACAAAGCATGTTCCAACCTTAACCGGATCTTAAAAAACAAGGTAATATGTTGGGTTCCAGCCACAATGGCCCGGTCACACACATCTTCAGTACTCAAAGACCTAAGGCATGAAAATTGTCCAGGGGTAGCAAGATGGTCATAAAAACTACGTCACATCGGTCCCTTGTCCATGATAAAATCATTGGTCAGCTCCTAATTTGGATTAGCAATAGAGGGGTCCACACTCATAGAGGCATACGAGGGGTCTCAGCAGAATCTTTCACCGGATCAAAGACAATCCCCGGAATATGATGAGACATGGGTACGAATCAGGCCGAGGCCAAGCAAAAACCAACGACTCAGAACGAGTGGTAGCAAAAGACAAAGAAGTAGAGGTCTTGGAAGATCCTCTGGAAATAAGCTACTTTGAACCAGCTCCCGAGGAGCATAAATCATCTGTGGCCTTGTGAGAAGAACCGACCACGGACTCCCCCATAGCAAACATGGGGGGACCAATCACCAACTGGCCCTTCTTTGACAAAGGTTTCCTAAAAGCTAAATATTTATTGCTTTGGACAAATAATCGCTTGGGAGTAGTAGTAGAAATACCATGAATAAACTCCCCGACCTTAGAAGCAGTGACCGGGGGTGGATCATCAGACAGCTGAATAGATAAGGTATCATTGGCTTTTGATGTAGAGTCCCCGGTCGCACCAACATTGGAGCTAGACCCCCCATACTCTTCCCCTTTTTGATGCATACTCTCTAGTAAGAGCCTGCACCGATGCCCTCTTCCTAACATTAGTGGGAGGAGGAAGAGCGGCGGCCTGGAACACTTGGTCAAGGGAACAAGACCCAAACTCACAATCTAATCAGACGGCGGAGCCGCAGTCTGCTCAAGAATATGCTTCTCATTCTCTGGCAATTTCTTTTTAGCACAAACAACATCAAATGGGTTGGGAACCTTAATGAAGTCCTGAAGCCTCATTTCTACAAATAAAAATAAAGATTAGGTTATGAAAAATAACAACATAAAGAATACATGTACAAGCAACCAGCCCTAACACCTACCCTCTTCATCTTCATCATAAAATATAGGACGAGCCGCAGGGGCGTACCACAAACGACTTAACCCTATCAAGACAAGAAACTCCTCCGGATACCTCCTGATCCGAGTAGGGTTATTATTGAGCAAGGTGTCTAAAACCATATCCCCATCCCGGGGAAATTCCTTGCCTGAAAATCGCTGCATGACGATGGGAGCCACAAAAGCATTAACCTCGAAAAACCTATCCCTCTACCCTTTCAAAGAATCAAAGGGCTCGGTATGACAAGTAGGTACGATGATGTTCTTTTTCTTCTGCCTTTTCTCAATGGTAATCCACCAGTAGATATATTACTGGCCAGATGAAACCGGCGAAAAAGGTGGACAGTAGGAAAACAGCCATGGGACCGACAACTAATTTCAAAATGGTTGATACGGGCAGCCCCAAGAACACACAATTACAAGATATGAATCCCAAAGTGCGATTAAGACCACTAGAAAAAAAGGTGGGGGGAGGGATGGACAGAAATTTGCAAACTCAAAGAACTGAGTGTAAACGCCGATCTTTCTCGGGAAAAAAAAAAAAAAAAATAAAAATAAAAAAAAAAAAAAAAAAAAAAAAAAAACAAAATTAGGATAGTTTGGGTGGATGGTGGGATGGGTTTGGATAGTATTGTTAGGCTCATCCCACCCCACCCCCCCCCCCCCCCCCACCCCACACACCCCCCCACCCCCCACCCCAACACCCCCCCCCCCACCCCCCCACCACCCCCATCCACCCCCCCCCCCCATCCCCCCCCCCCTCCCCTACCACCCTAGGCAATTCTAGGCCAAACTCGCTCCCAATCCCATAATCATTACAAAACTTATCGAATTCCAAGGCGGATCATGTGGAATGAAATGAATCAAGTGCCATGATAAAAGAAGAAATAACGTACCTTAGATTGAAACTAGGAATGGGTAGCCGAATGAGGAAGTAGCAAAAACAAGGAAGAGTGAAAATTGTGTGTAAACTTTTCGAGAAACAATAGAAAAATAAAGAAAATGCAAACCCTTTATATATGTGTTGCACAAGAATCGAGGCTTGCATCGAGTAGCTTAGAAAGAGACGCAACGGTTTGTTTCCCAATAGACGGTGGAGATCAAGAAATCCTAAAATCAAAGGCCGAGATTAGAGGAAGATCAACGGTCGGATGGAGACGCCGCCAGCAGTCAGGAATCTTACGGTAAAAGTAGGCAGGCACGGTAAACCAACGGCCGACGCATGGAGCGCACTAGAAGCAAACACATGCGATTGCTAACAACGGATAAGATGATTTAAGTATAGATAAATTTTCTCAGGAAGATACAATATAACTAGACTGGGGGGGACATGATGACGGATAGGGCGGATCGCGCCCTATAACTTAGTCAGGAAACAAAAGAAGATAATGCCCAGAAACCAAAGAAAGATATAGCTACACACTCAATACCATGACATAAAGATCGGACGGGGTATCCATAACCACCGCCCCCGTCTATCTTACGGAATACTCCTTCGCAGCTAAAATAACTGATTGGACTCCGAGTCACGAATCACGTGAACCGCCCAAACGGCAAACGACATATACACCAGAGAGGAGTTTAGGCTAAGTTTTCCCTAAATGGCATAGAATCAGTTATCTGTGACAGTACGGCCGGAAGGTACAACCACAAGTCAAATAGTAACAACAAGAATGCTCGACTGACAAGAGAGCGACATCACAGGCAGGCTATTAACCAACGAGTAATAGCAAGACCCTGCATACGTCATCCTCGGATGACGACAAGAAGGGACTCACTATAAATACCAAACTCTTTGGCATCACAAGGCATGTTCTTTCAGACACATACATTACTACTCTCACTCGATCTCAATCTTATACCACCCATATCAATACTAATTCTCACGCCCGAAGTTGATTGTGGGATCCTCTTTCACGGTGAGACTAACGGTATTCATATCTTAGCAGGCTGCAAGCTCATGATACTACCCAATCGATCCTAAACCTACCCCGCTAATTGACGACTCATACTCTTCATTTAGTCTTAACTCTATCATTGTATCATCAACTATCTTTAACCATATTTCACCATCTTTATAAAACAATGATGTGAATAACAAAAACTCGCATAGTAACTTAGTTTACCCTAATACTGTAATAACGATTTAAAATGATAATGAAAATAGATCATAATGGTAATTTCACTTTTCGGATGAGTGAATAGTGTTTCTCCATATTTAGAGAAAAACTTAGGTAACATTTAGTTACAACCACTCTTGTTGTCCTACCGTTGTCTTTAAGTCCCCTGTGTCATGACATTGCCATCAATAACACACACCACATCTATACCATCCTGCATTTTTATGTTTTGACATGTAAACAAATATAAATCACATGTACTTAAGCTATTTCATGTGGTAGTGTCTGAAGTTGGTGTAAATGACTCTATTTGCAAAGTAAAAAGGACTCAAGTAGGTGAAGTTTTGCAAAAGTTGAACTTACACTCAATCATTTTTAAATTTTAAACATTGAGGTGAGTTATTTTACATACTAGTTTCTCCCTACATACTAAGGGACTAATCTCGACCATCCATTTCATTAGATTAAAAAGACAAGATTTAAGATTAAAAAAACATAGAGGGACCAAAAGTGTAAAATTACTAAAACTCACACTAACCACTCCCTCATTATTTGTAAAGTTGGTACATCTTGCCCAAATTGCGATTAAATGACTTTTTTGACATTTTGTACATGTTTTACGTTTTTTACGTATTTTTACGTTTTTTACGATTTTATACGTTTTTGTATGTTTCCGTCCGCTTTCGCACGTTTTCGCGCATTTTTACATGTTTTCGTACGTTTTCGCACGTTTTCGTCCGTTTTCGCAAATTTTCATACGTTTTCGCACGTTTTCATTTGTCTTCACATTTTTTCTTCGGTTTTCGTTCGCTTTCGCACGTTTTCTTACGTTTTCGCACGCTTTCGCCCGCATTCGCGCGTTTTCGTAGGCTTTCGTGCGTTTACGTCGGCTTTCGCGCGTTCTGCCAACTTTTTTGCACGTTTTCGTTTGTCTTCGCACTTTTTCGTCTGTCTTCACACTTTTTCTTCTGTTTTCGTCCGTTTTCGCACGTTTTCTTTCGTTTTCACACGTTTTCGTCCGTTTTCACACATTTTCTTATGTTTTAATACGTTTTCGCTTGCTTTCGTTCGCATTCGCGCGCTTTCGTTAGCATTCACGCGCTTTTGTCGGCATTCGCGCGTTTTCGTTAGCTTTCGCGTGTTTTCGCCAGCTTTCGCGTGTTTTTGCCAGCTTTCATAAGTTTTTGCCAGCTTTCATAAGTCTTCATACGTTTTCGCCTGTTTTCGTACATTTTCATCTGCCTTCGCGCGTTTTTTGCGTTTTTGCACTTTTTTTGCGTTTTCCCACGTTTTTGCACGTTTTCTTCCGTTTCACTTGTTTTCGTTCGTTTTCATACGTTTTCGTCCGTTTTCATACGTATTCGTCCGTTTTTGTTCGTTTTCTTATGTTATCATTTATTTTTGTACATTTTCGTTCGTTTGTACGTTTTTTTTGTTTTCGCAAGATTTAGTCCGTTTTTGCACGTTATAATCCGTTTTCGCACGTTTTCTTCCGTGTTTAAAAGTTTTTGGCCGTATGGAGACGTTTTTAACAGTTATCAAATGATTTCTTTCGTTTTCATACGTTATCTATCACTGATATTATACCAAAAACCCTAAACCAATAATAACTAAACATTATACTAAAAATCCTAAACCCCTAACCACTAGGTATAATATCACAAGTGATATATACATAAACTATAAAACCCATACAAAAAACCCTAAACCCCTAACCACTAAACCCTATACCAAAAACCCTAAACCCCTAACCACTAGGTATAATATCTGATAACATCAAATAACGTCATATTTTACCATCATTTATCCCATACATTTTACCAACTTTTATATAATCATTGCAAGATATTGGTACTTAATTGCTTAAAGTTTATGATTGCAGTAATTATGGAGTGATTTGTGAAGAAGATGCTAAAAGGTGCAATTCTAGAGCTAAAACGAAGACATTCAAAGAAAACTGTTATTTGCTACTATACGCCGTATCCAGCAAAGAAGATACGGTGTCAGCGCCATCTCATCACAAGAATACGCGTAAAAGATCAATTCCCGATTCGGCGTATCATTGCTCACCCATACGCCGTATGCACAGCTAGTCATCAATCAAAGATATGCAGTTAATATGATTGATGGTAATTAATCTTGATTGATTTGATCTTATCGCGTACTCCAATGAAATTAACCCTATACGCCGTATTCACTTCTCTCCATACGGCGTATCTAGGCAATTTTCAAACACTATAAATACGAGACTCAAAAACAAGTTTCAGTGAGCAAAAATTACATTCTCTATACCATACTCACTGAAGTCGAGTTTTCCAAGAAAAGGAGCAGCCAAGGTCAAGCACCAACCACAATTCCATAGAAGACATCGTGTAATTCTTACTTTCTTAATCATTCGATTCTTAAATTGTTTGATCACGCTTGTAAAATTACAATGATTGTAGGCTAATACCCTCGGGTATTAGCCATGTTAATGAAGATTACAATGTTTGGTTTGTTTTAATCCGGCTTGCTTAATTTTTTGTTGTTGTTTAATTATGTTTATCGCCTTATACTTGTTTATGTGCTTGTACATGCGACCTATCATTCAACTGGGTCTAGTGAGACTTAACCCGTAATCTAGATGCTGGGATAGCTCTCCATGTTGTGTTTTGTATGCCCGGACCAATAGGATCACAAATGACCCCCTGTCCTTACCATTTGATTATGAGCTTAGTTGGACCGGAAGATGACTCGATAATTGTTCAACCAGTATTGTTCTTAATTAATTGCTATTGATTTGGGTGGTGGACTACCGGCATATAAAACAACATCAAGCAATAAGTGGGTAAAGTCCCGATGGGCTAGGGTATTAACAGGATCACCACTGCTTTAATTCCCTATGATAGATTATAATTAGACTAATAGATGCTTTATGTAGATGCGTTAATCATGACAGGATTGTTCGTATCTAGGTCATAGGATGAAGAACCGCCTAAGTCTTAAGAATGATATGCCGCCTCGAGATAAGTAGCCATTGCACTAAACAAACAAATCATCTTGTAATCGGATTTAACATGGTTAATATAATTTTCTATTATTTGGCTTGTACCGCTTCTTTGTCTTGTGATTATTTGCTTTTGTGTTTATTATGTTTAGAATTAATCTTTGTCACCACTAAACATGTGCCAGTCTCTCAGGCTGAAAACCCCTCAATTACCTCTAGTAAATATGTACAACATAGGTTTAACAAGTAATTAGACTAATCTAGATAGATTAAAATACTGATAGAATATTAGGTTAACGTTCGCTCTTAGTGTTCGACACCCTACTTACCGCGAAGCTATATCTTGACCGGGTACACTGCCCGTTAAAGTGTTGTTTCTGGTTTGTCGGCTAAATGTAAATGTAAAACTTGATAACCCTAAATAATAACCACACTATGACACATCAAGTTTTTGGCGCCGTTGCCGGGGAGTGAAGTTGTTTAATTCTTATTTATTAGTGTTTTAGTTTAGTTTAAATTGCATATTTGTGTGCTTGTTTGTGTGTTTAAATTCCTACATTGTATATTTTGCATATTGTTTGTGTGCATTGTTATAGCCTGCTGTAACATTCTGAGTCGAATACTTAATACGGCGTATTCATCTTCTTGGATACGGCGTATAATTTTTTTTAAACCAATACAGCGTGTTCGACTCTATCATCAATACGGCGTATTTGTCTATTTGACCATTTTCCTTCCTAGCTATTTTATTACAGGTAAATATGGACGACCCCAACATTACTATGGAAGAATATATCAGGCTTGAGGAAGAAAAAACTCGCAGGCGTGGTAAGGTGTATAACTGGGAAACTGCTACATATGGTAAGATCTGGTATGATGAAGACTTTCACGACCCCAGATTTGTTGAAACCGAATTCCCAGCTATAGTCTTTGATGATACGTTAACGTCTGATGCAGCATTCTCGTGTGAACCCACGGTAAGTCCTCTTAACGACAATGAAATTGACTTTAGAATATCATTTGACGAATCTGACGATGAAGATTATACGGTAATTTATGACGAAAATTCATTTTCCTATAAAATAATTTCTGTCAACAATTTGAAAACGGATTTTGAAAATGATTATGATAAAGTCAATATGCCTTCGTTTCCGTCACCCGAGCCTGAGGTCAGTTATTCTAATGATTTAGACTGCTTTGAAGATTTTGAGAATGAATTTCCAGCCATTGTTTACAATGATGCTTTAACGTCTAAATCAGATTTCTTAACTGAACCTACTATAAGTCCTCAACATATCGATAAATTTAATTTAAATAATGAAGCATCATTGTCCGAACATGATGAAGAGGAACAAAACGTTTTATACTTTAATAATTTATTTCCTTTTAACGTAATTTATCCTGATGATTTAAAATCGGATACGGACAATGATAATGATGAAATCGATATCAAACAATCTTTGGGGGGTCTATCGATTGAACCATTACCTACCGTAATAAAAATCGATACTCAATGGTCAAATGAACTTTTGGAAACAAGTCAGGATACGATCAATTAATTTTTCAAAACTAATACTTTTAACAAAGAATTAAATTTTAATATCGTGACTTGTAATTATCTTAACAAAGGGATGTGATTCATTTTTATAACTAAGAATTTGTACGTGCCATTTGGCATCCCGTTTGACCCCAAATTGTTTTATAAGGATGTGATTAAATTGGGGCAAGTCTAACTTAAAGACCAGGTGAAACAAAAGTGCTTCCCGGGAGACAACCCGGTTGTTTTTAAATTGTTTGTCGCATTTTAATTGTTTAAAATTGTTGTGTCTGTCTTCCCAGACATTACATACGGCGTATCGAACCCCTTAAGATACGGCGTATGTATGTCTGGACGTTATCATTATTTTAAATTCCATTATTTAATTTCCAACATTTAAATTATTTTCACAAGTTTACATACGGCGTATCCTAGTGTTTGGGATACGGCGTATTGTAACCTGTACAGTTGTGTGTTTAATTGTTTTCCTGTATTGTAGGATAGCGGAAGTACAGATTGCACGAACGTCTTCAAACTTTCATGCAGGACCTTGCTGCAAACGAAACCGACTTAATGGTATAATCTGAAAATGTCATGTGTTGAACTCTCACGGGCATTCTGAAGCCCTCATCAACACACCTTTTGCTCAAGCATTCAAAATAGAGAACCATCTAGAGCAAACTATCGGGGGAGTTTCCTCGTTCTAATTCTATTTCCCTTATTATTTAATTGTTTTATCCATACAACGAGGACGTTGTATAATTTAAGTGGGGAGATGGAGAATTAGAACGTACTTGTCCTTATTTTTACAAATAAAATGCTAACATGCTTAAAAATGGATCAAATTTATTTTTTTAGCATGCTTTTTGTGAAAAATCACTAGTTACATTACCTAGCGCACTATAACCCTTAATGTCTATTTGTGAGATTTAAGCCTATCCATTTTCAATTGCTTAATAAAAATTGTACAAAATATGAGTGTGCCGGTGATGTAGTGGACTTTAAAACTTGGCCTGGTATATCACTCGAGACCTCAATGATAAGTACTATATTAAAGATACAAAATGATTTGAAAATCAATCAACGTGTCACTTGAGAAAGTGTTTTTGTGACACATCGATATGTTTTATATGCACAAAATCAAATTTAAATCAAACACTTTTGTTTTAGAAAAGATTATACACAGTCATTGTGCTAAGAAAATCAGTTGATGAGCACATCAAAAGGTTTTTCAAAAACTATCCGTCAATTTACTGACCGGAACAAGTTTGATTCATAAAGAATCGCACCATCATTGCTTTCCATTTGTCACAAGTTTAATCCATAGTGGATCTCATACGTCACCTACCAAGAGGTTGTTTGATGTTGGCTCTAGAAGGATTTCCATCTTCATTGCGAATACTTTCGTAACACTCGGATGGATTCCTGCAGTATCACAGTGATAATGCGTAGGACTCTTAAGATAATCCTTATTTTCACAGTGTGTGAAAGACAAGTATATTGGAATATGTGTCCGAACGGAGAATTATAGTTGATGATCTCTAAGAGCTCTAGATACACATACTGTGTTATCTGATATTTAAATATGATCTTAAGTGTCGTGGAACACAACTGCCACCTTTTTCCATTACCTGACTAAATCGGATTAGAGATTTAGTATATTTACGTGTTCAGTCCTCCTATGTGAGCAATGTAAGAATAGAAATCTTTGAGAGATTCTGAATGTATAGGGAGGGTTTTACAGCGTATACTTGGGTCTATAGCGCTACTTGTTCTTCCATGTCACAGCAATCAACCATGTGATTCCAGACAGCATTATGATAATTCTGAGACCCGGTTTGTTTTTGTGCATATATGTTTTAAAGAGGAGGCTGCATGTCCATTGTCACAGCCTTATACTACTGTCGACATGTCTTTTTTCTCATTCTTCACCCGCTTTCCAGTGCTTACGAAGACTTCATTACTAGTGCCTTGTTGGGTATGTTCAGTGTGACTAGAGAGCTCGTATCTCAGTCCGCACTATTCCTCTTATTCACAATTAATCCTTTAGTAATCATACCTAAGGACTTCTAGCACTAAAACATTGAATTATCCCATTGGTATTGTCCCACTGGTGCTCAGGAGGGATCGTGGACATTCGATACCTAACCTACCATCCATATAACACCGATAAAGTAAATATGAGGGTCCGGTCCTACTGAGGTATACTTGTTTCCTTTGCCCATAAATCCATTGAAAAATCAAATCAAGTTACGGCGATATCAAAAACATCAAGCATTAGTATCCTAGATTGTATTGATTCATGAAACTGCTCTCCTAACAGGTCTTACGAAATCTTAAAATTGCGTTTGGCACTGGAGGGATAGTAAGAACCTACCTTGAGACTTAATAGAACACACTTTTCTATCAGATTTAATAGTTTTAAATCACATTCTCTCCCCAGATCTAAAATTTCAAAACCCTTTGAGATTTAGGATCGAATTGAATTAAAATATGTTAGCACATTTGTAAAAATGTGGTCTATAAACAAGCCGATATTGAACCTAATATAGCTTCCCCCCTCAATTAAATGAGGGAAACCTGTAGTGTCAGTTAGGATAGAAGTGGTTAAAAAATGATTTGGAGTTTAACGAGAAACTAATGAAAAATTCATAAACTGACACATAACACTGATTATCACACTACTTATTGATTTACGAGGTGTATGTTACATAACAGATGATATTAACCTTAATGTTGGAATGATGAAATCATTCCATTCTCTTGATTAGTCGATAGTCAACATCTCTGAACCTTCCACTAAAGAAGCATGTCCCGAAAGATTTCTAAGAATTCTCAGATCTTTAACATTCTACCAAATATCTCGATGAATTGTTGATTGTTGTGGTGGATGTGGTGGTGGTGGTAATGTTGATGTTGTTTCAGTTGTCACTGTAAAGCTGGAAGGAACATTCTCATTGGCCATGTTATCTGCATAATTCTATCAACAAAGATAGACAGACATCACAGATGTATGATGCTAGATGAGAATTTTAGCCATGGTTGATTGGCATGCCATATTTGATTCAGGTGAGATTAAATCACAAGCGGTAGACTTAAATCATCATCAAACCGCTACCTCGTAGTAGTTTCCTTCTCATATAATAATATTCATATCATAATCAAACCGCTATTAGGAAATTTATCAAACCGTTATTTAGCAAAAATGACAAGTAGCTATCAAGAACATTCATAGCAAACCGTAATCAGGCATTTTCAAGCAAACAACTATCAATCACATGCAATTCAATCATATTTCAACTTTTAATTCAGGATCTTAGGGACCTAATTCCAACACAAAAAGTACAATCCTGAGCATAACACCAGTGCACAATCACTTAATCGACAACAATCAAACTGCAATCGACTAGCAAGAAATCAATCAACATTCGAAAATCATTCAATCAGATCATACAAATACATGGGGATCATATTTGAACATCAAACTCGAATAATCTAATCCTAACAACCATATCCCAGCAATTCAGAGTTGGCAGATTTAGACCCTGGGATTTCAAACTTCTTGTACTTACGGTATTAAGTATTTAGGGTTAAATAAGATTAGCAAATGGCACAACTGGTCCTTGAAGTTAAGTACAGCTAGGGAACATTTAGCAAATTGCACATAAGTCCCTAATCTTTCTAACTAATGACACATTTGGCTCTTTGAGTTAGAATAAATTAACTCCCCCTCAAATTATAACCCTATTTAAATACAAAACCGTTTTTGTTTAAGTATAGGATGATTTAATACGTCTGTTTGATGTCATAAAATTTGAAAAACACTCTCCCCCTTAATCAATGACACGTTTTCTATTGAAAGAGCTGTAGTCATTGATTGAGTGTCTAGGTTTTATGAGAAATCCAAATCTAATTGATTGTCAAACAACACTTTTACCACCATGTTTAACACAAATAATTTTTTGAAGAATCATAGAATAAAGATTATTTGGTTAGAAAGAAGACTTCTCTTCTGTCTCAAGAAATAATGCACTGAAGCGTACATTTGATCGAGGGTGCACGGATATAAAGTAATCTATGCCCGGGAGAACTTAATCACTCGTTGTTAGGAACAACCATCGTTTTGGCAACGAGCTTTCCTTATTTTGAAAACCGGGTTGCAGTCTAAAATAACTGCAAGCCATCAAGACATGTTTTGAAAAGTTTAAACTTCCGTTCGAGCTTCATTTAAAGACCCGTGTCATTATTGAATGACATTTCTAGGACCGTAAATGTTATTGATAAATGGAAGACATGTCTTGAAAAACTTTTTTTATTTTTTATTTTTTTTATATATATTCTGATTTTTATGGAGCTTTGTGCGTTTTATATTTTTGTATTTTATTTTTGATTTTGAATATGTACATATTTACATAGGATACTTGAAGCAAATCCGTTACTCATCCTTATCATCCTGAAGATGTTTGAGTGTCACTGGCTTCATACTCTTCATGCTAAGCGCGGAGAAATGAATTCGAATCGTTCTCTGGCAGTGCCTTTAGTGAAGATTATCAGCCCAGTTGATTACCTGCCTCAATAAATACAACTCACACTGCCCCTCTCCACTTGTATCTCTGATGAAATGAATGTCGGAGTAAAGAATAATTAACGAAAGTGTTTAGACTGGAGTGCTGGACTTGTTGCAGCATAGGAGCTATGGGCACTCTTGTTGTCACAATACAGAGGGATGTGATTGTATGCAAAGCCATAATCCGATAATTGAGACCGCATCCATAGGATTTGGCACAACAACCATACAATCGCGATTGTATTCAGCTTCTGTAGACGAGATAGACGTGCTAGTTTGCTTCTTTGATGACCAGCTGACTAACTTATCACCAAGGAACTGAGCACTGCCAGATGTACTTCTGCGAGTGTCCTGACAACCTGCATGATCTGCATCTGCGTATGCTGTTAGTGCCATGGCGGTGTCTTTCGGATACCAAAGACCCATATTGATGGATCCTTGGAGATACCGAAAGACCCGTTTAACTGCCTCAAGGTGCTTTTTCGTGGGCCTAGATTGATATCTAGCACACATGCACACAGCAAATACAAGGTCAGGTCTACTGGCTGTGAGATACATCAGGGACCCAATCATGCTGCGATACTTGGTCTGGTCAACGGGGATCCCTGAGAGGTCCTCATCCAGTTTTGTTCGCTCCACCATAGGAGTGTCAACAGGGTCACTTTTATGAAGATCAAATTTCTTTAAAATCTCATTTGCATATTTAGCTTGATTTATGAAAATGCCTCTAGGATTTTGAGAGATTTGTAACCCTAAGAAAAATGATATTTGACCCATCATCGACATTTGAAATTTAGAACTCATTTCATTAGAAAAACGGTCACAGTCTTTGGGGTCGGTCGAGGCAAATATGATATCATCAACATATATTTGAACATGAAGAGTGTGTTTGCCTGTTTTGCGAATGAACAAGGTGGGATCGACGACACCCTTGGAGAATCCTTGAGCCAGAAGAAACCTTGACAAAGTGTCATACCATGCCCGAGGAGCCTGTTTCAACCCGTAAAGTGCTTTCTTCAGACGATAGACATGATGTGGACGTTCTGGGTCAACAAAGCCTTCCGGTTGGTGGACATAGACTTCTTCTTTGAGCTCGCCATTTAAGAATGCAGTTTTCACGTCCATTTGATAAACTGTCATGTTTTTGCTGGCGGCATTGGCAATGAATATCCTGATTGCTTCAAGACGAGCAACCGGGGCGAAGGATTCTTCAAAATCTAGACCTTCCTCTTGACGAAATCCTTTTGCTACAAGACGTGCCTTGTTTTTCAACACATCACCATACTCATCAAGCTTCACTTTGTAAATCCACTTGAGAGCAATAATCATGGCACTGTCTGGAGGTGGTACTAATTCCCATACGTCCAGTCGATCAAATTCATGGATTTCGTCTTGCATGGCTTGAAACCAGCAGTCTTCAGTAGCTGCAGATTGAAAGTTTTTCGGTTCAACTTTGGACAGTACAGAATTGTAGAAGCACCACAAAGCATCCGTAGCAAGCTGTTTTCTAGTGGATACCGGTCTTGAGGGGTTCCCAATGATGTTATCAATAGGATGAGAGTCAGTCCATTTCCGGACATGTTCATGATGTTGAGTGGATTGGCTGGATTCAGGTATGTTGATTTCCCCAGATGATGAAGCTTCAGAGTTATAGTCTGGGAAGAACTCATTTACAAATGGTTCGGGATCAGCTATAGCAAACGGATTAACTTCCGCGGATTGCTCACCTGCTAAACTGGTGTGTAGCAAAAGCAAGCAAATTTAATATACTTATAGTATTAATCCCGTAAGAATTCTTTCCAAAATACTTCTCAAACAAGAGAAATATAAGGATGGTATAGCAGGAGCCGGATTTGAGTACCGAAGCCCTGAACTGATAGGGTCCAGGCTGTCAACAGGATAGGAGTGGGTCCTAACTGGAATAGTCTCATTATTTGTCGCGGTCCTTATTGTTGTAAATTCGTACCCTTCTGTTGGTGCGTCAAACAAAGATTCCGATATCAGCCGTTGGTTGTAGTTTCCCAAGATTCTCACTGTCATTTGTAGGGTAACAAAGAGCACCAAAGACTCAGAAAAATGTGAGATCAGGCTTCTTATCGTGTACTAGCTCATATGGGGTTTTCTCGTGACGTGTGTGAATAAGGGAACGGTTTTGGGTGTAACAAGCAGTAGCCACAGCTTCGGCCCAAAGAAACATCGGTGCCTTGGAAAAAATTAACATTGTCCGTGCCGCCTCGACAAGAGTACGGTTCCTTCTTTCGACAACGCCGTTCTGCTGTGGAGTCCTTGGAACAGTCTTTTGATGAAAAATGCCTACCTTTTCATAGTGGTCATACAATGTTTTGTTTACAAATTCTGTGCCATTGTCGGTGCGAATGAATCTTACAGTTTTGTTGAGACCGACTTGAATTTGCGTCAGAAATTTGATGACAACTGCAGGGGTTTCATCCTTGGATCTCAAAAACTTAACCCACGTAAACCGAGAATAATCATCGACGATGACCAAGATATATTTCTTCCCATTAATCGTTTGCACACGCATCGGTCCACATAAGTCCATATGAAGGGTGTTTAGAACTTCCAAATTGGTGTTTTCAGTTTTGGGTTTGTGGGTATGCTTTTTGCTCTTTCCTAATTGACAGGCAGAACAAAGATGATCTTTTTCAAACTTCAATCTAGGTAAGCCTCGAGCAAGGTCTTTTCTTGCAAGATCATTGATAGTACCGAAGTTCAAGTGGTTTAAACGCCGATGCCATAACCATGATTTGTTCTTGGAGGCCTTTGATAGTAAGCAAATCGGGGAGGACTTCATCATGTCTTCAACAGAGATAGTGTATAAATTAGAGCCACGGGACCCTTTAAGTAATTCAACACCATCCGTATCACGAACATAACACGAATGCTTTCTGAAAGCAACCTCCAAATCTGAATCACAAAATTGACCGACAGAGAACAAATTATGCCCCAGACCTTCCACATAGTATACCCTGGAGATTACACTATCACCAATGACATAATCTCCATAACCCATAATAGCACCAAAGTGATCATTCCCGAATCTAACAGTCCCGATGAACTTTTTCACGAAATTCATGAGCCTTGAGCGATCCCCCGTCATATGTTTTGAGCAGCCTGAGTCCAAATACCAAAGGACGATTTGTACGACCTGCATTTGAAAACAGACGAAGATGGAGAGTTTGGAAAATTGGATCCCCAATGTTGGTTGGGTTCCGATTGGTTAGCACAAGCAATGGCTGACATTCTTGTAAGTTTAGTGAACCTAGTTAAAGGGCACTGATCACTTAGGGTGAATGTTCTTCCTGTGGGTCTCCATTGATAACCTACATTGTTACGTGTTTTGCCAGTTGGTTTCCTCACTTGTGTAACTTGCTTTGGTTTCCAAACTTGTTTGATGTGTTTGGTTTTCCCTACTTGTGTAACTGGCTTAGGTTTCCAAACTTGCTTAACATGACGCACAACAATTTTAACATTGGGGGAGGCATTCACAGAGTTCAAATAAGTAACCACACACATATCATGATTAGCCGAAAATAAACATTTGTTACATGTTTGGCACACAGAATGAGAATGCGAATTAATTACAGTACGCTTAGAGCTAATACTAGAATCAACAGATTGTGGTTCTAAGACTAGATCTAATTATCTAGAGTGTCTTTATACTTTCTTCAAGCTGTCACTCTTTGCTGGCTGGATCTATGTTTCTTGAGTAGGTCCTAGGCTGAGATCGCTAGCTCAGGGCAATTGCATACTCCTGTAGAAGGAGGACAGGGACATTAGACTTCTGAGTGTATCCTTGCTCTATGTTTGGTGTGTAGTTTACTTGATGTATGCAATTTGGTCCTCAAAGGCAAACTTGCTTTTTTATCTGGGGTGGTAGCATGTGTCTTATCTTGTTGGTTGAAGGACCTTTCGGACATGTGCCAAAAATACATTTCTAGAGTTCCTGAGAATGTTTTAGTGTACGGCAAGGCAAATTCGAGTGATATATCTAAAGGTCTTTCAGCTTAGGCTTCCTTCCACTATGTCGCGAAGTGTATCTACATTTCCTTAAGCTGCCTGAGTAAACTAGATGAACTTTCCCTATTATTCCTATTGCGAGGGGGAATAGGTTCAACATCTAGAGTAGAGGTGGCAAAATGGGCGGACCGGGCGGGTACGGGCAACGGGCAAAACGGGCAACGGGCAAAACGGGCACCGGGCAAAATGGGCAACGGGCTAAACGGGCACCGGGCAAAACGGGCAACGCCAAAACGGACAAGGGTCAAAACGGGCAAATTAAAATTCGGATCTTTTTTTGCGGTTTCGTCCGATTTTTTACGATTTCGTCCGTTTTTTACCATTTCGTCCGTTTTTTTACGCTTTCGCCCGTTTTTTTACGATTTCGCCCGTTTTTTTTACGATTTCGCCCGTTTTTTACGATTTGGTCCGTTTTTTACGATTTCGTCTGTTTTTTTACGATTCGGCCCTTTTTTTACGATTTAGTCTATTTTTTTACAATTTCGCCTATTTCTTTACAATTTCGTTCGTTCTTTTACGATTTCGTTCGTTTTTTTTACGTTTTTGTCCGTTTTTTATATTTTGGTTCGGTTTCGTCTGTTTTTTTTTATCGATTTCGTCATTTTTTTCAAGTTTCCGTTTGTTTTTTTACGTTTTAGTCCGTCTATTTACGTTTTCATTCGATTTTTACCTTTTTTACGTTTTCATTAGGTTTCGTCAGTTTTTTAATATTTCGTCCGTATATAAATTAGAGCCACGGGACCCTTTAAGTAATTCAACACCATCCGTATCACGAACATAACAAGAATGCTTTCTGAAAGCAACCTCCAGGTCTGAATCACAAAATTGACCAACAGAGAACAAATTATGCCCCAGTCCTTCCACATAGTATACCCTGGAGATGACACTATCACCGATGACATAATCTCCATAACCCATAATAGCACCAAAGTGATCATTCCCGAATCTAACTGTCCCGATGAACTTTTTCACGAAATTCCTGAGCCTTGAGCGATCCCCCGTCATATGTTTTGAACAGCCTGAGTCCAAATACCACAGGACGATCTGTACGACCTGCATTTGAAAACAGACGAAGATGGAGAGTTTGGAAAAATGGATCCCCAATGTTGGTTGGGTTCCGATTGGTTAGCACAAGCAGTGGCTGACAGTCCTGTGAGTTTAGTGAACCTAGTTAAAGGGCACTTATCACTTAGAGTGAATGTTCTTCCTGTGGGTCTCCATTGATGACCAACCTGATTTAGTGTTTTGCCAGTTGGTTTCCAAATTTGTTTAGTATGTTTAGGTTTCCACACTTGTGTAACTTGCTTTGGTTTCCAAACTTGCTTAACATGACGCACAACAATTTTAACATTGGGGGAGGCATTCACAGAGTTCAAATAAGTAACCACACACATATCATGATTAGCCGAAAATAAACATTTGTTACATGTTTGGCACACAGAATGAGAATGCGAATTAATTACAGTACGCTTAGAGCTAATACTAGAATCAACACGATTCGTGGTTCTAAGACTAGATCTAATTATCCTAGAGTGGTCTTCTACTTTCTTCAAGCTGTCACTCTTTGCTGGCGGGATCCTATGTTTCTTGAGTATGCTCCTAGGCTGAGATCCGCTAGCATCAGTGCAACTGCTTACTCCTGTAGAAGGAGGCACAGGGACATTAGACTTCTGAGTGTACCTTGGCTCTACATGTTTGTGTGTAGTACTACTTGATGTTGCACTTTGGTCCTCAAAGGCAACTTGCCTTTTTCTAGGGGTGGTAGCATGCTTCTTATCTTGTTGATTGAAGACCTTTGGACATGTGCCAAATACATATTCTAAGAGTTCCTGAGAATGCTTAGTGTACCGGCAAGCAAATTCGAGTGATCTATCTAAAGGTCTTTCAGCTTTGGCTTCTTCCACTATGTCGCGAAGTGTATCTACACTTTCCTTAAGATGCCTGAGATAAACTAGATGAACTTCCCTATTATTCCTATTGCGAGGGGGAATAGGTTCAACATCTAGAGCATACTTTCCTGGTGCAGTTACTTTTGGTTTAAACTGAGTTGTAGTGACATATGAGACCGTATTCTGTATTTGGACCTTTAGACTTTCATTTTCACTTTTAAGGGCAGTTGTCTGTTCTGTATGCTTAGCACGCGAAATTTTGATAGAATCATACAATTCCTTGTAATGCTGCTTAATCTTTGCATTTTCTGCCCTAAAAAGTTCGTTTTGTTCTTGAAGACTATTAACCTCTAGTATACCCTGGAGATTACACTATCACCGATGACATAATCTCCATAACCCATAATAGCACCAAAGTGATCATTCCCGAACCTAACTGTCCCGATGAACTTTTTCACGAAATTCATGAGCCTTGAGCGATCCCCCGTCATATGTTTTGAGCAGCCTGAGTCCAAATACCAAAGGACGATTTGTACGACCTGCATTTGAAAACAGACGAAGATGGAGAGTTTGGAAAATTGGATCCCCAATGTTGGTTGGGTTCCGATTGGTTAGCACAAGCAATGGCTGACATTCTTGTAAGTTTAGTGAACCTAGTTAAAGGGCACTGATCACTTAGGGTGAATGTTCTTCCTGTGGGTCTCCATTGATAACCAACATTGTTACGTGTTTTGCCAGTTGGTTTCCAAATTTGTTTGATATGTTTAGGTTTCCACACTTGTGTAACTTGCTTTGGTTTCCAAACTTGCTTAACATGACGCACAACAATTTTAACATTGGGGGAGGCATTCACAGAGTTCAAATAAGTAACCACACACATATCATGATTAGCCGAAAATAAACATTTGTTACATGTTTGGCACACAGAATGAGAATGCGAATTAATTACAGTACGCTTAGAGCTAATACTAGAATCAACACGATTCGTGGTTCTAAGACTAGATCTAATTATCCTAGAGTGGTCTTCTACTTTCTTCAAGCTGTCACTCTTTGCTGGCGGGATCCTATGTTTCTTGAGTATGCTCCTAGGCTGAGATCCGCTAGCATCAGTGCAACTGCTTACTCCTGTAGAAGGAGGCACAGGGACATTAGACTTCTGAGTGTACCTTGGCTCTACATGTTTGTGTGTAGTACTACTTGATGTTGCAATTTGGTCCTCAAAGGCAACTTGCTTTTTTCTAGGGGTGGTAGCATGCTTCTTATCTTGTTGATTGAAGACCTTTGGACATGTGCCAAATACATATTCTAAGAGTTCCTGAGAATGCTTAGTGTACCGGCAAGCAAATTCGAGTGATCTATCTAAAGGTCTTTCAGCTTTGGCTTCTTCCACTATGTCGCGAAGTGTATCTACACTTTCCTTAAGATGCCTGAGATAAACTAGATGAACTTCCCTATTATTCCTATTGCGAGGGGGAATAGGTTCAACATCTAGAGCATACTTTCCTGGTGCAGTTACTTTTGGTTTAAACTGAGTTGTAGTGACACATGAGACCGTATTCTGTATTTGGACCTTTAGACTTTCATTTTCACTTTTAAGGGCAGTTGTCTGTTCTGTATGCTTAGCACGCGTAATCTTGATAGAATCATACAATTCCTTGTAATGCTGCTTAATCTTTGCATTTTCTGCCCAAACAAGCTCGTTTTGATCTTGAAGACTGTTAACCTTTTCAGTTAATTGTGAGATCTGAGAGTCTCGGGCCCTAAGATCAAGTGGTCTGTCTAATTCACTACGGGTCTCCTGAAATTGAGAGATTTGCATTTTCAGCTTGTGGATGACGTTGTCTTTTCCTTGAAGAGAAGCTTTCATTTGACCGATCACAAAAACGGAGTTAAAATCAGGAGTATCGTTAACGGATGAAGACGGTTTATTCTGAAAACTATCTTTAAGGTTTTGATACTTTAACTGTAAGTTTAGGTGATTGACCTCAAGATTGGAAAATCGGTTTAAAAGTTCGTTATAATTATCCTTACGGACATTATCACGTAAATTAGAAAGCTCTGCTTCAAGTTCCAGACAACGGGTCTTGACAACATCATGAGTCTTTTGCATTTCAGTAAATCTAGATACATTAAGCTCAGAATGCGATGCAACATAAAACACTTCTTTAGACAAGCTCAAGTTCCAACACTACGGGACCTTTGACAACTATTTATGAGCACTTTTTTGCGCACTCAGATAAATCTAAAATACATAATACTCAGCGAATTCGATGCAATATAAACAAACACTTCTTTTAACAAACTGTCACCGAAATATTTATCAATGTTCAATAAGATAAGGGTATTTTTACGTTCAAAGTCTCAAATCATTGTTTCCTATCAACAACACTTTGGTCATAGTTCAAGCTTCCAACTCATCAAAGGCATCACTCATGATTTTTAACCTCTTTATTTTAGTGCTTGAATGCCCGACAAAATGTTCATACTTGAAGAGTTTGAAAAAAATGGAATACCCCGTGAGGTAACATGTCTTGGTTTTTTCAAAACCGCCTTTCCCCTTCAGAGATCACCAGTTTTGTGTAAATTCATCTTTTTACAAATGTTTTCTCAAATTTCCTGACAAAATAGTTGTCTAATGTAAAAATGTTAATTTTCACCGTAGCAACCCTTTGGTTAGGAAGCACTCTGGGGACAAGCGTTAGCTATGGTGTATTTAGGATACAGAGTCATAGCAGCTTTTGATAGGTCACTTGTGAGTGTTCTGCTCTTTAAGAGCTTCACTTTACATCTTAACAATATCTTGAGACCAAAATAATTAGTATCGAGGTTCAGTTGTTTCATGTGGTGTGAAGGATTTTTCGCTAATAGAAATTCTCTTTCGAGTAATTTAGGCGGTGTGATATTGACTTTTTAGCCACTACATTCATTAGCTTTAATCATTTTATCATGCATTTTCCTTTTTTCTTTTAGTCTAATAATCATATTTCTCAATATTTTCCACAGTATTTTGGTTTCGTATTTCCTCTAGAAATTTTCAAAATGTTCTAGGACGTCTCCTCAACAGTCCTACGTTACCTACGCCATAGCACGCGCGCGCTAACGCATGAATTTGGGTTTGACAATTCTACATGACGCACATAACTAAGCAGGCTGAACTTCCAAGTTGCACGATGTTAGGCCAATAGGGAGGTACTTGCTAGCCAATGGCGACTTTAATTCACTTCATCATGCGCGAGCGAGAACCTTACGGTTTACACACATAGTGAACGTTATGTAATCTAGACTGCCTTGATGTTGAATTCAGTATTAGTCCTCGAACCTATCTTTGAAAGCTTTAAGTCTAAAAATTCTTACAAGGATTTATTTCTGTCTGAATTAAAATCCTTTTTCAAGATTAAGAATTTCATTACCAATTATAACATGAGTTATGTTTGGATGGTTAAGAGGCAAGTTGCCATAGTTACAAATGAGGTCTGTTGTTCAATATTTCTCATTCCTTAATATTACAGGACACGAAATAACTATCCTATTGCACATTCAATCTTTGTTCCCATTTAGTTAAAATCATACTGGCCCTCTCCTTCATACAGTTCCACTTTGTTCCTACTTATGTGGCAAGATTCATTTCAGCATTTAATCATAAGTTATTAGCTAGGTACTTCTGAAGGTGTATGATAGACATATACGTGCGCCGAGAGCTGAGAGAGATGGCGAGCGATCTATATCTATCATCACTTATCATCATTTGGAACCATTAATCATTTATTTGTACAACAGAGCGCAACGTTGTCCTTTACATACTGATCATAAGAGAGTCATATTCTCTCTATCACATCGTATAATCGGCATTGTGATTCAACAGCGGGTTAGGTTGTACATTGTCGTGCATCTCGGTTCTCATGATGACCACAAACAAAGCATCTTATATGGATCATGTCATGTACCTCAATAGGAATGTCCGAAACATAAAGACGGACCGGCTTCATCACGAACTGGATCTGCAGATGATAGATTAGCCATGAACATAGTTTGTGCCGTAGGAGCCTCATCAACATCAGAATCATACGCATCACAGTCATCAGCTTGAAACACAATACCACGTGAGAGCATGTCTTGAACCAGGTTACACATTCCACATCTTCATCAATAGCATTGTCCTGTCCACCAGCTAGGAACAATAACTGCTCTTCATCTAAGACTACCCCATTCTCTTGAGCTTGCATCAGCAACATCTTGTCTTTGAAGTATACTTTCTAGTTCTTGGACATGCTTGGGTTGAGTGCAGTTCCTTGTTATGTGGCATACCCCGTTGCAGTTGTAGCACTTAACCTGCCTAGCTTGACCCGGATTAGCGTTCCCTACTCTGTTCTGTGCTCTCCCATAACCAACTGTACCTGCCCCCCGTACATTATTACCCTGTCCTCTGTTCTGTCGACCCTGAACATTCTGAACCCACAAAACTGCTGCCAGACTTGTAACGTACCGATTCCTTGGGTTCGATGAGGTTCTTAAGTTGATTGTTTGTTTGAGGAAGGAAGGTTTTGTATGACTGGGTAAGTAAGGCAAGTGTGTTGGTTAGGTTCTCTATTAGGTTGTCAGTTGGAGAAAGTCCCAAATCAGATTGTGAGGTATTAGCAGAATATGGTTGATGATATGTGATCAGTGGATTTGTTGATGACTGAGAATGATAATGTTGAGGTGAAACATTGGACATCAAGGCTAGAGGATCAACTGTCTGTTGTGTGAGAACATTCAACATTATCTTATTCTCGATGGCATGTGCCCGTGTTTTGCTTCAGGTAAGCATATAGTTGATCAAAATTGAATCCTTCAAGCCTTTGTTAAGTTTTCCACAAGCTGTAACAAATCTATCCCCATGTCAGGTAGCATGTTTATTCACAAACTTTGAGTTCCACAGTATTTTTGAACATAGTCAACTTGAATGTTCCGCATGTCCTTAATGATCTTTGGCAAACCGTACATAGTAGTCCGTGAATGTTTACTCCTTTGTCTACAGAATTTTCAAAGTCATCATACAGTTGTGATTCACACAAACGGTCTTTTTTGTTAATTCTGATCCTTAGGCCAAAAAGCGATCTTCACATTTGTTCCCAGAGTGTCACTTTGCATCAAGTGTAATGATTAATGAGTGAATAGATATCTTTTGGTAAGACCTTGAAGTATGATGTTTTGTTCGCCCGAATGTCTGCATTTGTAGCCAATCCTTATCATCCGTGACAGATCCGAATAAACTCCGAGGTCCGGTTCAGGACCCAGATTGATGTACCTACAGTTCCTTCAGCAACAATTACTCGCGTGTGTCCCCATCTTAAATGGTCCTACATCAATTGACTTTAAGAAGTTTACCCCATTCTCCATTACCCCGACAGTATAATCCGAATGCAATGTATGCCATGATGCAAAGTCACCTTACAAGCATAAGTGGTCTGGTAGCGTAACCGGCACATTGGATGTCACTCTGAAAGAATAGTCCATATGTGATTACTTGTGATCTGATTAATTTGATCGATCAATTATTTAGTGATTGTATGTTAAAAGATGAATGATATTGTTGTTTGATTAGGTGAAATTTTTGTTTTGATTGTGATTTGGTTTGGTTGAATTAATGTTGAAAGCAGTGAAGTTTTCTTCAGAAAGGCAATGAATATAATTTGTTCAAAACGCAATGAAGAGTCTTGAGTTTTGATCAAAACGCAACCAATATGAATCAAACGCATGTATAATTTTCAAAAAACGCAATGAAGAGTCTTGAGTTTTGATCAAAACGCAGTGAACTAGTCAAAACGCAATGGAATTTTGAGACTTGATCAAAACGCAACCAATTAAAAAATTGGGCAGAGTCACCCCTAGTCAAAACGCAACGAAAGTCTTCAAAACGCAACCTGCAATCAAAACGCAATCACCAAAACGCAACCTTAAGGTCAAAACGCAACGACCAAAACGCAATGTACTTTCTTCACCAAAACGCAACGAAGAATGTCTCAGAAGGTCAAAACGCAATGACGAACATACGAACTTTTTCACCTAAAAACACCTAAAAATCACCCTTTTGAACGTTTTCACTTGGTTTCTTTTGCACAACTTGGTCCTAGAAGGTTATAACAACTATAAACACACTATCTTTAACATCACAAACATGAGAATCAAAGAGTGTCAAGAATAAGACCATAAACCTTCAAAAACCAAACTTTTGATCTAAACTAACCAAGGAAACGCACACACAATCTAGCTAATCATCCCATGTGCTCTGATACCAATTGTAGTATACATGATATCATAACACAAGCAAGAGATGATGGGTTGGCTACTTAATCTTAGAGAGAGAAAGTGATATTTCTAGAGAGAGAAAGTGCAAGACAAAGTATTATTATGAAATGAACAACCAACCCCTTCCCATGGCTGGAAGGGGGTTTATATACATGTGTTTGTGAGCTCTAATGGGATTAGGTATGGGCCTAACACTTGGGTAAAAGACCCGGCCCAATACCGAAAGTTATACGCTTACTTTCTGACTACGAGCTTTGCTATACTAGCTTATACACGGGGTGACCGAGTCTTTTTCATAATCCTAACAGAATGTGGCATTACGTATGTACACTAGACGTATTGTCATTCAAATGTGGGTGGAAGATCTTCAATTAGGTGTCGAAAGTTACCAAAAGAAGCTCAACCTCACTAAACTCGTCACATACTGTTAGGATCACATAAATGGACCCGAACAACGAAGCTTCGGTCACTCGAAGATACAAGACAAAAGTCTAGCTCGTTTAGGCGTGTAATATTATGTAAACGGGCCATTAATGAAAAAGCCCACAAAGGCCTCCTAGGCTAATCCTTTTTAGTACAAAAAATACACCTAGTTAGTCAAAATAGGTTAGCTAGTAAAAGATAATATTGTTAGGTATTCAGCCTTCCAAAAGGTTTTTCTTTCAATCATCAATAAAGATTTATTTTCTTCTGCATCTTAGATCTAACCACATCATTGTTTAAGGTTTGTATGAAAGATCATGTGAACCTACAATTGGTTATCATGAGCCTACAAGATTGATGAATTGATTGGGTTTGATATTTTTTTTTCTTGATTTTCGAAAAAAAAAGAAGAGGGTTTTGTATTTTTATTTTGTTTTGATTAATTGTTTGTTTGATTCTTGATTCAAAGATGGTTTAGTTTTAATCAATATCAATCAAACATCTTGTTAGGCAATCAACGATCACTGTGATTTTCTTTTGTTCATTTTTTTTTCGATTGTGATAATATAAAAAGAGAGTCGAGATTTTTTATCTTCTTGTTTAGGTTCGTGCTAATCATTGTAAAGGTTGTTTCGAGTTTGTTGAAGCAAGAATAAGGTCTTTTGGGATTCGTGTTTGTGTCCACACAAACGAGCAAAGGATTTGGACAATCGATCGTGTGAAGACAATCGAAACAAGAGGATCGAACAAGCCAACTTCAAAGTTGGAACCGAACGAGCTGACAATAACCCATGTGTGGACCGAACGCGTGGTGAAAACAAGGAGGGTCCGAACAAGACAGATCGAACCAGAGGATGCGAACTCAGCCAACTTCAAGAAGTTGGAACCGAACGAGCGACACCCTTGTGTGGACCGAACGAGTGGAAAACAAGGAGGGTCGAACAAGACAAACGAACAAGAGGATCGAACAAGACAATCGAACAAGAGGATCGAACAAGCCAACCGAACGAAAGGATCGAACAAGACAACCGAACAAGCAACTAACCTCCTTGGTGAAGCGCGAACTAAGGGACTTTCAAGTTGGTCCAAACCAGTTTATACTTTGAGGATCGAACGAGCAAAGTTTTTTTTTAGAACCGAACTAGATAAATCTAGTGTGGACCGAACGAGCTCGATATCTCAAGGACCGATCGAGTGAGAATCACTGGGAACCGAACGAGTGTTTACTTTGAACAACCGAACGAGCAAACACCAAGGACAATCGAACCAGTGACTTCCTTCATCAACCGAACAAGAGGATCGAACTAGCAAATACCTTTGAGGACCGAACGAGCAAAGTATTTTGGATCGAACTAGCAAATACCTTTGAGGACCGAACGAGCAAAGTATTTTGAAAACCGAACTAGTTATTCCTTGAGAAAACCAAACCAAATAATCAAACAACAACAAAAACATAAACACAAATCAAACAAATCAAACAATCACTTGGATCCTTTCATTCATACTTACATTTAAAATGGATCCCAATAAAGAACAAATGCAGCAGTTAGCCGATACTCTCCACCTATGTAGGTAAGATGACTACGTTCGTGGAAGATTCTTTATACACAGGTACATTCGAGGCAAACCCAATGGCAAGCTGATATGGAAATCCATCCAGAATGGACCTACACCTCACCCTATGATCACTGATCCTCCACCTACTGATTCTACTGTTGTGCCCGCACCGAGGAAGAAACTTGATTCTGAATTCAATGAAGAGGAAACACTTTGAGATGGCTGATAACTCAACTGAAATCATCCTTGTCAAGGTCTTCCCAGACACATTCTTCATCACCTAAATCAAACAAGCACTGCAAAGGAGATTTAGGATCATTTAGTTGCTCTATGCAAGGACAGGTAGGACTCTCAACAAAGGAAGGAAGATCTGTTTGATGAGTACGAACGCTTTCGTGCTATTGGAAACGAATCAATTCATGACTACTTTGTGCGTTTCCACAAGCTTGTGAATGACATGAAGATTACTCAGCTCAACATTCCAACTCATCAGATGAACACCAGTTTGAGCACGCGCAACCTTCCGGCCTATTGGGTAAGTTATGTGACTAATGTCAAACCAAGAACATGGATATCCTCAAACACATTATGTTCAGATCTATACTCATCTCAAAGCCTACGAGCCTCATGCCAAAAAGACTCTCAAGAAACAGGAGCAGTCTACAAGTATTGTTGATCCACTGGCCTATGTTGCTCACACCACATCTGCACCTGCTCTTTCATCACCCTCAACTCCTAGTCCTCAACCTACTGCTCAGTCTCCGAATGACGCTTTGATGGCCACTATGACTCTAGATATGCTAATCTCTTAAGTGTTTCCAAAAGCAGTTTCCACCCACAACCAACAGCTCCGTACTCTCTCCAACTCAGGACTCATGCTAACACCAGTGCATGATGTCACATTGTTACTAGAACCATTCAGGAGGAAGGCTCCAGGTAAAAAGGTAAAACAGGAACGAGAGGCAGAAGGTGATATGTTACAACTGAAGAGGAGAAGACATGGCTAGGCAGTGGTAAAGACCCAAGAGAAAGATGGACTGCTCAGTACTTCAAAGATAAAGCTTTACAGATTGAAGCTAAAGAGAAAGGAGATGTTTTGATGCTGAAGCTAAGCATGCCTCGCTGATGTGGAATGCCACCCGCACCTTATTATCAACCTCAGGCACTGACTACAATAAACATGTTTCAGCGAAAAGGAACAATCATAAGGATGCATATGACTTCGGAAGTGGATAGAGGCCCCAATGCTAGCTTCGCTTCATGGCCAACCTTGTCATCACACTAGTGCAACCACAATCCAGTCAAATGAGGTACACTCTAATGGACAATCAAATCTTTGATAAATGTGGATTATCAGTTGAGTGCAGGAGATGCACCATGAAGACCATTTAGACTCCCCCGATGCTGAGAACCGATATTGATGACAATACATCCGTAACATCAGTATCATCTTGACACCAGAAGCCCAAAATGTTCCAACTGAGGTTATCTGCCGACTACATCTGATAAAGTTTCTATGATTGCCATCTTAACTGACTTGCAAACCCAACTAACGGACATGCTAAGGATAGACCAATAAAATTTTGGAAATCGAGACCTTAAAAAATGAGCTTCTGCAATGCAAGTAAAAATATGTCCGTCGTAATATACCACAGCACACACAAAAGGTCAAACGGTTGTAACGGTTTAAACAAAGTTAGAGAAGGCGACAAGCCGCAAGGATCACGTGAAGGGTAAGTGCGGTAACGCTTAACTTGTGCAAGTAAAAACTATGGTTAGCTTAAATCCCACTCATTCATGAAAAAAAAAAGGCCCGGAGAGTGTCATTTTTACAATCTGAATAGGAAAAGATTTTATCTGAGAAAAAGGAACTAGCAGATAGTTATCTAGATGAAATAGTTTTTTTGTGGGGTTTTTTAAAAACTCAAACAAAAGTTTAAGAGACATGTTGCAAAGATTTAACATTGCCCATCCACAAACTATTCCCAGCTTTCCAAAGGAAACCTAAAAAGGCCAACCCCCGAGACTGCACAAGGACATCCTAGGCACTCCTCACAACCCAGGTCTAGGTTATATGGCCAAGCGTGCTCAACCTGTCTTGTTACACTGCTGAAACCTTTTTGCATCCTGCCACCATCCTTAAGCATAAGGATATTTAAGATGTCTTTTGGTACACCAAGTTGGTTAGCATGAAAAGATGAATGAAAAACCGAGACATTTTAGACCCGCAAACGACTTCTATACAAGCTTAATAATGCCCTAGGTTCGATCCACAGAAAGGAACTATCAGGAGATCATGTGTATTGCTTACAGGCCAACGAAATTGCTAGTCAAGCTAGTAAACCAGCCACACCTGCCCACTCTTTTGTTCATAAAAGTCCACCTCCAAGTCAAGTTCTGGCCAATCTTCAAAAAGTTAATGCTGTTTTTCATCAATTTAGAAGTATCATAAAGAAAGAACAACTACAAAAACCAGACTATGTTTCTGAATAAGTGTTATGATTATGCAAAACAGTTTGTTGAACAACAACTGGTGTCAATTTACACCATTTCAAAAACATAATCCAAGCTGCTATGTAATACACTTTTCAAAGAAGTAAAAGAATAAGGAACAGTTTTTGATGACTTGGATGCGGATATGAACGATGTGTTCTGATAACAAGAACCTTCCCATAGAAAAAAAAATCTTTTAATCAAAATGACTTGCTTAGATTGCTGAAAGTTTAGTAAAAGAAATCTCTTGCTGTTGAACAATTACATGCTACATTCTGCTACATGTTAGATGCTTCTGACGTAGCGCACTGCCATCTGCTGTATGAATCTGCATATCGCTCATATCTGTCTTTCACTTTCGCCTTTTTCTCTTTTTAAGTATATTTGTGGTAAAAGACATTCCGCCTTCTCGTGCTTGCATTATCTGCCTAATTTAACACTGTATCAATCTGCTTGTATATGCAAGATATATTTCACGTCAATGCGACTCTTGATTAAAATAATGATCCCACTGCTACATAATTCTACTATTTATCGCACTTTAGCCGTTACTAAATTTATGTCTTGTCTTGGCTGCTGTTATACTCTGCTCTAATTATAAACCAATATGCAGTACAGGTGATCTGCAAAGGTATTTCTGCGTATCTGAGCACTCTCTCTGCTTTAGCATTTAATGTCCATGCCTTTTTTATTATTATAATTCTGCTTCTGCAAATTTCGTTATATTCCTTATATTTTGGTACTGCATAATAGAAGTTGCAGAATTATTGGCAATTTATTGCCTCATATTTTAGACGTACTCTGCCTATTTTAATTGCGTCTGCCCTAAGACTATGCTAATCTGTCTAAACTATATCTTCAAATGTCTCGATTTATCTGCACCCAATATCATATGCTCAATGCTGCATATTTTTAACGTTAATGTATATTGCAACTAAACCTTAATATTGTCAAGCTGCTGCCCGCTATGCCTGATAACTATTCTTTATCTGCTTATGGGGTCCAAGACTATGTCTGATCTGCTCAATTCAAATTCCTATATCTGCTAGCATTCCATATCATGCACAAATTCTCGCTAGTGTTATTAGGCCTTTATTCTGCAGACTAAGTAGTTCTAGTGGTAGGAGCTATTGTGCCTTACTTCCGATATTGTTGTGCCCCCTAGTGTACGAGAATTGCCTTTGCGAAGATCTTAGATCTGCATGTGGAAAGTGGAACACACTAAAGTTCTTGAACTTGAATCTGAAGTTTTAAACAAACAAAAGATGGTCATTGAATCTTAGAAACGTAACTCTCAGATTTACAAAAGACCCATATTGCGAGAGAGACAACTTCAATTTTCAAAACTACAAACAGTGCAAGATACTTCTAAGTGCCTAAATCCAATGCAATTTTGAAATTAACAAGTAAGAAAACATCTCCCCTTTCAAGGAAAGATGACACTATCAGGAATTTAGAAGCTCAGATCAACATCAGGAAGTGGTGATTGTAGATCCACCGAAGGTAGTTTTTGTGACCAACAGCCGTAGAACACATGAGAGAAGGGCGAGGGCGGGGGATGGGGGTTGAAAGATACATTCCGTCCCTTAGAATCAGTCAAGATGGCCATATGGTAGAAAATCGCGAGTCTCAAAAGAAAGTTATGATGAACTGTAAAAGGCGAATACTCACAGCAAATCAACTTCGTACAAACCGATAAGCTTAGTGCCTTAACTGCGCGAATGCATAGCTGATAAACTGAGCTGAGTGGCAAAAGAGAGTTGGATCTACATCCTCTGAGAACCCAAAGTACTTGCTTTAGGGATGTATACCAACATTCAGAACGTTCCACCTCTAAAAAGAGCCAACTTGGTAAAACCAACCCCGTTGCCTAATAAACACAAGTTACTTTTCAAGAACCCCCCAGGACTTCAAATAGACCCACACAGAAACCACACCAGTGCAACAAAACAAGAAGCCTAATTTTCTGTGAATCTGTCTACAATGAACCAAACCGGCCACCTGATCTCGTAAAACTATGCCAAAGAGCCACATCTCGAACCATCATATCTTGTCCTCAATAAAAGTATGAACGAAGAGAGCAGCAGATCACAATAGGAAGTTGAATGTGTTTGATCATAATCAGTTTGTGATTCTTCTCTATGAAGTCTGTGCATACCACAACCCCCCCAGGCCAAACCTAGTGTGAATCAAACTAAGAGAATGTTTGGAACCGCAACCAAGAAATCCTAATGTGAAAAAACTAAGACATCTTGAAGACCAATTGGAAAGGTTGTTGGTATGGTTAAGCCTCTAGTGGAAACCCACTAGACCGACATTCGTGTTGCATGATAACTGTCCGTTATACTTGATAATGGAACCCATTGTTTGAGACCTTTAGAACTTACCCCCCGAGCGTTAGTTTCTAGTTCCAAAGTCACGTTATGATCTCTAGGTTCCCTGATTGGCAAACTTTAGTGATCGAAAGGCTTGTTCCTAGGGATATACTAGTATTTTTGAATGCTAAGGCATTGTAACCTCCATTGTATCATATGTTTACTATTTGCAAAAAAAAAAAATTAGAAAATGGCTTACAGTTCTTCATGACTGTACCCGTCTTAACCCGGAGATTTAGTGTACTTTCATCAGTGCATTAATTTCTTACCGACAAGAAGTTGTCCTAATCCCCCGAACCGAATTTTTTCCCTCATAAACAACTTGTTTTTATCCAAACATGTTCTGGTTAACCCAAATCAAACATTGACACGGTTCATAGTTTGAGGGGAGAATCAAAGTTGACCTAACAGTTGTTGCAAGTCAAAAGGACGTCCTGATATCTGATACTATTTGCTGAAAAATTGACACGACCAACCCTTACAAATTCAAGACAGAATTGCAGTCACATTCCTGTCTGTGTTATTCATAAAGGTCTTGTTGTCAATTGCTCACTATGATATTGTGCTTTTAAACTCACCTCATACTTTGAGGGGAGATTGATACTTTTTAAGACCCTTCTAGATCAAAACCATTCACAAATTTCATACTGTTTTGATCGGGAGGGAGAAAATTGACTAATAACATGTAAACGGCATAACTAATGAATTCGATTGATTCTAAAAATGCTAAGATCCCATACCTTGCATGTTCTAACAATCTTTCGATTATCGACGCACATGTGTAGGGGGGTATAAGTGTTAAAATATTAAAAAGGTCAAGATAACCCAAAATTGTGTGTTATACACAAGGTATCCTTAATATATGAAAAAGAATCTTTTGTATTCATGTTCGTGAAAGTATCTTATGGAATGCTGAGAAAGAGATGGTTGATACCACCAGGTATCGTATGCATGCTCATGATAAAAGCCAAGGATCATACGGACTAGCGCCCACGTAGTGAAGAGGATTTCCATAAAATAAACTTGTACAAGTTTGGATTACCCCGAGGCACTACATATCTATTGGGATATTTTCAAAACATCATCAGAGCATGCGTTTTATGACTATGAGATTTAGAAAATAGATGTCAAAACTGCCTTCCTCAATGGACATCTCTTTGAAGAGGTCTATATGGAGCAACCTGAAGGTTTTGTCAATCCAAAATATCCAAACCAAGTATGCAAGCTCAAGCGTTCCATTTATGGACTTAAGCAAGCATTAAGGCCATGGAATAAACGATTTGATGATGAAATTAAGAAATTTGGTTTCACTCATAATCGTGATGAGCCATGTGTATATATGAAAGTTAGTAGGAGTTATGTCACTTTCCTAATCTTATATGTCGATGACATATTGATCATGGGAAACAACATTCCAATTCTACAAGATGTAAAATCCTACCTTAGAAGGTGTTTTGCTATGAAAGATTTAGGGGAAGCTGCATATATTCTTGGAATCAGAGGTTAATGTAACCGACCAGATTGAGTATCGTCTATACTCGGTCCCTTCAAAATATAAAACCTTTGTGTGTTCACAAAATGTTTTTCTAGAACACATTAAGTGGATTTTACATAACAAAATGTTTTGTTGGTGACTAAATTGTTCTATGATAGCGAATGACGACTCAAAGTATCCGATGCAAGACATGCTCATATCCTTACTCACATATCTGAAGAAATCAAGAAAGTTTACATACAAAGCTTCCGCACAATCTCTGAAAATCAATGTCTTCTTCAAATGCTAAACGTTATGGAGATTAGAAGAAGATACATCATCAAAGCTTTCCAGATTCCAACAGATATGAGCATGTGAGACTAAAGATCAGCGTATGGCAAAGTCAAAGTGAAAGAAGATCACAAAGTAATTCAGAGAAGTAAAGCTTAAACAAGTCAAAGATCAAGATCAAGTCATCACATCAAGTTCTGAAGATCATGATCAAGGTGTTAAAGATTGAATTACCAAAGCACAACAAGTGAAGTACCCTATCAACAACGAGCTAAAGAGACAAGCACGAGTGAGCTTCAAACAACTTCTCATGACCTCATCTAGGGGGAGATTGTTAGGATCACATAAATGGACCCGAACAAAGAAGCTTCGGTCACTCGAAGATACAAGACAAAAGTCTAGCTCGTTTAAGCGTGTAATATTATGTAAACGGGCCATTAATGAAAAAGCCCATCAAAGCCCAAAGGCCAAGGCCCTAGGCCGGTCTATACTAGGTCTAGAGAGGCTATATAAAGCCATTTTTTCTTCATTTTTAGGTTAGCTACTCCATAATATTTTTCATCTTTAGGGTTTGTAGCAACTCTTGTTTCTTTCAATCAAAAAGTTCTTTAATGTTTAATCTTTTGTGCTATTGATCTTGTGATTAATCTATGGAATGATCTAGGGATCCTACAATAACTGACTACACCATCCCCTGCACCAATAACCGTTCCAACAAGAACCTCAATCCTTACACTTCCTATTTTTTCTTCCCTGTTTGGTTTTGATCAAAAAGTGTCTACCTTGGAAACAGAGCTGTCTTAACTCAAACAAGCTGACCTTTCTGCACAACTCCTTGATTCTGTCAAATCTTAACTTCCAACAATGGTAGATGACCTTCTGAGCACAAGAATTGGATATGCTACTAGAACAGCTCTCGAGCCTTACACTAAGGATTTTGAAAAGAAAGCTCAAGAAGAGAGGAATTATACATATATGTTGTTGAGAAATCAGTAAAAGACATTATAAAGGATGAAGTCAAAAGTCTACTGCCTCAAATTCTACCAAAGGAAGTATCAGACTTCGCCACTCCTGTGATCCAGAGTACTATCACTAAATCACTTAAGAATGTTGTGTTGGCTAAATCTTCTTCTCAACCACAATCTACATATGAGGCAGCAGCATCTTTCACAAAGTTTTAATTGAAGAAGATCCTGATAGACAAATTGGAGAAAAGTAAATCATATTGAGCTGCTGTAGAACACAGAAACCTCTACGATGCACTGATCCAGTCTTATCAGCTCAACAAGGATCTCTTTGACTCGTATGGTAAAGCATACTCTTTAAAGAGAAGCCATGAAGACAAGGACAAGGATGAAGACCCTTCAGTTGGACCAGACCAACGGTTAAAGAAAAAGAAGACAAGCAAGGATGCTGAACCATCAAGAGGCTCTAAGTCAAAAGAGTCTAAATCAAGCTCTTCCAAAGGCTCTAAGTCTTACCCGAAATCATCTGGCAAGTCTGTGCAAGCAGAGGAACCAGTGTTTGAGACTGCAGATACTAAAACTCAACAAGATCAGGGAGGTAACACGGAGGAGCAACCTAATGTCGAGGCAACTCCAATGAATGATTGGTTTAAGAAACCTGAGAGACCTCCAACTCCTGACCCTGAATAGCTACAAAATCTATTGATTCTAGACCGCCCTAACAATGGTTAAGCAAAATTTCTCAGGCAGAGAAGCCTCCTCTCACGTTTGACGAGCTGTTAAGCACTCCTATTGACTTTTCAGCCTATGTCATGTACAATTTAAAGATTGATAATCTGACACAAGAGATTCTCATAGGACCAGCCTTCAACCTTCTTAAAGGAACTTGCAAAAGCTTCGTAGAACTGGAATATCACTTTGAAGAGTGTTATAAAGCTGTAACGGATCAACTTGACTGGAACAACCCTAAAGGCCATGAATACCCATTTAATCTTAGCAAGCCGTTGTCGTTGATTGAAGCTCAAGGTTATTAAGTAGTTCCTGCTGACTACTTCTTCAACAACGACCTTGAATATCTGAAAGGTGGAAGTTCTAGCAGGAAATACACAACTTCTACAACAAAAACCAAGGCTGCTAGATATGATAATATTGAAGGCATCGAAGACATGGTTCCAGAGTTATAGAATCCAGTAAAGGTAGCTTACGACAAATTTGCTACGCGGGGTATCTCACACTAGGGTCCTAAAAGACAAAAGTTCTATGCCTACGCAAGCAACATGGAATCCAAGCATGATGTGTTCTCCAAGAAAAGAATCATTGCAGTAACTCATGTTAAAGTGATGAAGTGGTATGGTTATGGCTATTTGGAGGAGATTATCGGTTGACGAGAAGATCAATCATTACACAAGTTCAAGGAAGGCGACTTCCCAAGACTTAATCTGCGTGATATTAAAGATCTGATGCTTCTCTTGGTACAAAAGAAACTCTCCAACTTAGAGCAAGATGTCATTTTCAACCTGAATATAGCATTGAGAATGTTTACCAGGCGCATTGTTATTCTTAAGCGGGTGGAAGACCTTCAACTAGGAGTCAAAAGCTACCAGAAGAAACTTAACATCACCAAGCCCGAGACTTTCAGATTTGGCATCTCCAAATTGACACCATACACTGCATACAAAAACCCTTAAGGTATCATCTATCAAGATAAGTTTAAGAGAAACAGGTTTATGCGCTCTGATGAAATTTACAATTTTTGTGACGGCACACTCACATCTGTTCGACGGGTTCTTCATGATATTGCTAACAACTTGAGGAAGGATTACTTGCCAAAGAGAAGATGGAGTAACTTGGACAGAAAAAGGTCTCGCATCATGATCAAGGCGATCGATCAGTAGCTGTTTGAGAGGAGATCGATGAGGAATTTGAAGAAGTTCGTTGGTGGCAGAGAATACGGAAATGACTTCAGGCTGCTTGAACGGACGATATAACTTTGTCATATTGTGTCCTTATTTATATCAGGTCACTTTCCCGTATATAATAAATTTTGTGAATATGTAAATACGTAGTGTAGACTATTATTAGGCATATATAATGTTTAAGTATGAATTTTCAAGAATTTCTTAGTAAATTCAAACATTTCAAATTAATGTACTCAAACACCGTATAATACCCTCAAAAATTGAGGGGGAGCATTAACATGTTCCAATAATAAGCTTGTTAATAATTGGACATTTTTTTCCCAAAAACATTAATATTTAAATTAGTTGATATCCAAAATATCAAGAGGTTTGACATTTTTTTATAAGGGGAAAAATGTGATTAAAATATATGGCTAAAGATGTGGATTTTAAGATCTCTAGTGTACGCTATCCCATATATGTGCTAAACTCTTTCGATTAATCGATGCACATATGAAGGGGAGCAACTTGTTATATGTTGTCTGATATGTGGAAGTACCAAAGACTGACCATTTAAATTACTGTATTGGAGTTATAAGGTGCTTAAGTTTAGGTATTCATTCCCATGATCCAGCCAGAACTGGAGGGATCTACCAAGGGATATTCCACTAGATAGTTTAGAAGTCCTTAGGTATGAAAAAAGGAGTAAAGTGAGATTAAGGGAAAAGTGTCGACTGAGATGGAGCTAGTTCTGGAACAAACCCAACAAGATACTAGTTATGAAGTCTCGGTAAGCGCTGAAGGGGTTGAAGAATTAAAAAGAAAAGTTAAGATAAAGGGTGAAAAAAAGAAGCCCTCCTTACACTTAGGCAGAAACTGGGTCAATACATCTGCTGTCAAGAATTACAAAGATGATTGTTGACATTGAAGACTGACATCATGGACCCAGAGATGCAATGCACAACCCTCCCTAGCCACTC
>BQNB010009637.1:6105-37366 GCA_026074375.1 Tanacetum coccineum
AGTAGTAGTATCTTTTTGCAAGAAATGCTTGAAAAACAAAAAACACAAAAAGATATGCATGGGATTGGATTCACAGAAGACACAGCTTCTACTAGCAACACTAAAACCAAAAAGTCAGGTCCTGTAGACAAAGAAATGTCTACTGTAGAACTGGTATTGCCGGTTTCCTCTGCAAGAGAATCGACCAGTTCATTCAAACAGAACCGGCTCTCTAGAAAAAATGCTAAAACTTTGGAGTCTAACATAGTAAAGAAAAATAGTTTCGTACAAATAACTAGAAAACCTTTGTCAAACACTTCTGTAAAGAATGTAAAACAAGCACCAATCCTTAAACTTACTCAAGGACTTGGAAAAAGTAAAATCCAAACACATCCTAAAACGCCCCATAGAAGAACCAACATGCTATATCCAAAAAGAGATTACCATCAAGTTGGTTGGGATTATTCAACATAACAAGGCTATTAGTTTCAAACCCCTAACTTTGGTCCATAGGGATCTTGTTCTCCATGATATATTAGGGACCAAATGCTTGAGTTGTTTTTTAATTTTAGGTTTGACTAAAAGTCAAGCTAGAACTGGATGAATAGATCAAATACATTGGGTGTTCAAGACATATAACAGGCAACTAAGATCTCTTCTCGTCCTATAAGGCTATAGACGGAGGTAATGTAGTGTTTAGAACTAACACTAAAAGCAAAATCATCTGAAAATGTACAATCACTCATAACACTATTACTATTCATGATGTTAGCCATGTAGAAAATCTTAGCTTTAACTTAATTAGTATAGGATAAATATGTGATAAAAAATGCAAAGTACTATTTATTGACACCAGTAGTGAAATACTTAAAGACGACATTACCATAGAAAGAAGGATTAGGAAAAATGGTCTTTATATAATGAAAATGGGAAACTCACCCAAAGATAGTCTTTGTCTAATATTGATAGATGATACTTCGACCTTATGGCATCGGAGATTAGGTCACACCAATATACGACTTATTCAATCGCTATCATCTAAAGAGCTTGTTAGGAACTTGCCTAAACTAAAATTTGAAAGTCATTTTTGTGACGCTTGCAACATTGGAAAACAAGTACACTCAAGCCATAAGGTTAAAACCATGGTTTCAACAACTAGGTGTCTAGAACTTCTTCATATGGACTTGTTTGGACCATCAGCCGTCTAAAGTCACGGAGGTAACTTCTACACTTGGGTCATTGTCGATGACTACTCAAGATACACTTTGACAAGATTTTTAAAACACAAAAATGAAGCTTTTGACCACTTTAAAATTTTGAGTAAAAAGATTCAAGTACAAAAAGGTTGTCCTATTATCTCAATCTGCACGGATCATGGTCGAGAATTTGATAATGTAGTACAATTTGGAGCATTTTGTTATGCTAATTGTATCACTCACAACTTTTTGGATCCTCGTACTTCACAATCAAATGGGGGTAGTTAAACGTAAAAACCGTACTTTAAAAGAAATGAGTAGAACCATGCTTAATGAACAATCAACCCCTCAAAAGTTTTGGTGTAATGCCGTTGACACCTCCACATATATCTTGAATAGGATCTTAATTAGACCTTTCCTAGGAAAAATTCCTTATGAGCTTTTCGAAGGTAAAAAGCCCTCCTTTGAATATTTTAAGGTTTTCAATAGCAAATGTTTCATTCTTAATACCAAGGACTATCTCACCAAATTTGCCCCAAATCTACCGAAGGCATATTTCTTGGTTATTCACCTAATAGTAAAGCATATGTAATTCTTAATAAAGTAACCATAAGGGTCGAAGAATCTCTAAATGTGAGATTCGACAAAAGTCCACCTCCAAAGTCATCACCTTTAGTAGATGATGATATAATAGAAAATCAAATCATAGAAAACCAAATAGAAGACATAGAAATAAAGGAAAATGAACCATTAAACAAAGAAAGTGTTAACATCAAGGAAACCAAATACCATCCCATAGATTCGGTCATAGGTAAGCTTAATGAAAGAAAACTTAAGATCTTAAGTCTAAAGTCAAAGTAACTTATTCTGTTTTGTGTCATCCATAGAACCTAATAATGTCAAAGAAGTCATACAAGACAAAAGTTAGACTATGGCTATGCAAGAAGAATTAAACCAATTCAAAACAAACGATGTTTGGAGTCTTGTTCCTCCACTCGATAACCAAACCATAATAGGTACTAAATAGGTCTTTAAAAATAAATTGGATGAAAATGGTGTTGTATCTAGAAACAAAGCTAGACTTGTTGCACAAGGATACAACCAACAAGAAGGAATAGATTTCGATGAAACCTATGCTCCCGTAGCAAGATTAGAATCTATAATAATCCTTCTTGCTTATGCTTGTGCACATTACTTCAAACTTTTTCAAATGGACGTCAAAAGTGCTTTCCTAAATGGTTTTATAAATGAAGAAGTCTATGTTGCTCAACCTCCCGACTTTGTCGACTTTGAAAAACCCAACCATGTCTTTAAACTTAAAAAGGCTCTTTATGGTCTTAAACAAGCACCCAAGGGTTGGTACGATAGACTCAAGGCCTTTCTCCTTGACCATAATACACCATGGGCTTAGTAGATAACACTCTATTTACCAAGAAAAAGGATTCACATATTATCATTGTCTAAATCTACATGGACGACATCATCTTCGGATCAACATGTCAAGACCTTTGTGATGATTTTTCAAAAATCATGCACGACGAGTTTGAAATGAGCATGATGGGTAAATGGAACATCTTCCTTGGGTTACAAATCAAACAACTAGAAGATGGCATCTTTTTCAACCAATCCAAATACATTAAGGAAATGATCAAGAAATTCGGTCTAGAAGACTCCAACCCAATAAAAAATCCTATGTCATCCAAAGCCAAACTCACTAGGGACGAAGAGAGGGAATCCCTTGACAACACAAAGTATCAAGGCATGATTGGTAGTCTTCTCTACCTAATGACTAGTCGGCCGAACATCATGTTTAGTGTTTGTCTATGTGCCCTTTTTTAAGAAGTTCCCAAAATCTCTCATCTTGAAGCAGTAAAAAGGATCTTTTGATACATTAAAAGAACAACTCATTTACGATAATGGTACCTCAAAGGAACATGGGTAGAAAACATTGTTTATGCTGACTCTGATCATGCGGGAGACTATGTCGATCACAAAAGCACAAGCGGTGTGTGCACATTCATGGGATGTTGCCTCACATCATGGTTCTCCAAGATTCAAACCGCCCTAGCCATTTCCACCACCGAAGCTAAATATGTTTCCGCCAAGAAAGCTTGCCAACAAGCTTTATAGATGAAACAAGCCTTAGTTGACTATGACATAGTCCTAGATGATATACCCGTCCTTTGTGACAATAAAGGTGCCATCGACCTAAGTAAAAACCCCGTTCTCCATTCTCGTACCAAACATATTGAAATCCGTCATCACTTCCTTTGTGACAATGTCCAAAAGGGGAAAATCTTAATTGCACTCAAAACTTTTGAGAATTTTCAAGCATTCTTCTATGAGTATATATCTACTATATGTACTTGCATCACGAAAATCTTATTTCATAAAAATCTTAAAAGCATATTTTTTTGCTAAAACATGAGACAAACTAGGACATTCACAAAATAAAATTTTCTCGCATTGCTTAATACAAAAATAAAAACGTTTTCATGCATCATAACATATCTCTTGAATACTAAAGGAATGCACAATTAATGTGTATCTTTCGGGTACATTCAATCGTAGCAACATTAAACCAAGGAAACTTAGGGCTATCTCATATATATATATATATATATATATTTTCAAGATAACCGCACCTCCACATTGTCGCATATAGGCACACACTAGAAACTATTTTCTGCAAAATCTATTTTTGCCGGTTCCATTGAAAATCAAAGCCAGTTCCATTTTACAAATGGAACCAGAAGAACTGACAACAATGTGCAGAGTTTTCTTTTAATACAAATTTTAAACCTCTAACTCATCCTTTTCCCACTAATTCCATCCTATACCAACCATTAGCTCTTAGAGGTTGACCTTAGGATATCTAATGATTAGATTTTTTCTAAATTGAGAAGTAAAACATTCATTTCTTTCAAAATGTCACTATAATGGACCACTTATGCCAAACACCATTAAACTTAAGTGACCATTCAAAATAAACAATGACTAAGCTCAACAAAGAAAAGAAATCAGTCAACAATTTCAAACGTACCATTAGGATGAGTGTCCGACCTTGTTGCTTCAATAACCCTCGTCCGTCATCACCTCCATTCCATGATCTATCACCTCTAACCGTTTACCAAACGGCTCCCCCTATATCTCTCAACCACTCTCACCAATAACAACTCCAAGAATCTCACCATCCAAACTTTTGCTCACCTCAAAGTCATCTCTACTGCTTTTGACCTCACCTCTACTGCACAAAACAGTGAACTTCAGTTTTTTTTGGTTTTTTCTGCTCACCCTACCTCTAACCATAAACTTGGACCCCGTTGAGCTCATCTTCTCAACCCCTCCTACTTCTCCATATGTATTATTTGACTCCCTAGAAGAGCTACCACCTAGAACCACAAATCATCCTCTACCTTGACCATCATTCGAATCAATCAAACGCTTGGCAAATTAACCTCTACCTCTTTCGACCATAGAGCCTCCTCTCCCACCATTACCACCACATATTCTGCCTCTAGGGCCTAACAACCCTTTTCCTATGCTCACCCATGAAATGTTTTGCGAACATTGTCAACGCACCAAAATCATTATCGACAACCTTCGTGATGAAATGCGATTCATCCTCAATCACATTCTACATCATCTCAATGTTCTTGCTCATAATTACTAGACTAAGACATTGGAAATAGAATAATTATGTAACATTAATTAAGATCGCTTATACTCTTGATATATGTTATGCTCTCTATGATGAATAATTGTAATGCTATGGTTCAAGAAAAGTGTATTGTGTTATCTATTTCCTCCATAATCTTTTCAATTTGACTAACCTTTTTTCAGAGAGTCAAGTTTTTGACAATGTACAACAGCCGGTCCCTTCTCCTTTCAAAGCCGGTTCTATCGTAGGGACAGAACCATCCCTGTCGGTTCTATAGAAACATTTTTTTAGTTCTTGGACTCTAACATTTGTTTGTAGGTACTCTTAAAGAAAGGGGGAGCTCATACCATCATAACTAACACATTTGTTTTGTATCATTACATCACATTCATAATTTCCTCAAGCTTAAAGGTATACCTCCAATAAAGGGGAGATCTACATCTCGGTTCTATCCAACTCAAGACAATCTTGCATTAGCTTAACTTTAATCAAGAACATGCATTTCCATTAAGGGGAAAGCATTGCATATCATCGATTCAACTCGATCTAACTATTACCTCTCTTCCTCTTCTAACTTTATCTCTTCAATCTTTTTGTTTCGATAAAAATGGGGAGAAAGGAAGTAAAATGGAACTTAACATCATGAATCATACTTCCATTTGGCTAGTTTACTTCCACTAAATTTTATATTTTGTCATCAACAAAAAGGGGAGATTGTTAATACAAATAAACTGGTAAAAATGTTTATTTCTATCTTACTTTCTTACTATGTTTTGTTGATAACAACTAATAAAACCGCGTTGAAGTAAACTACCCAAATCACACACATGTTATATCAACGTACTCTTACCTTTCCATTTTTAGAAATACTTAGAATTATAAGTAAATAGTCTAAATACTACTTACATCATTCATGACATCATAAAATACAGCATATCTTAGGGTAATCTTACAAGATTACATATGATCTCTTAAGATTTTGCATATCAAAATTAAGATTTAGTTACTGTTTGCCGGTTCCATTTAAGAACACTGGCCGGTTCCTTTCTGGAACAGAACCGGCAGAACCGAGCTACATTATAGGTTTTTGGCTATAAATACTAAGCCGTTTCTCATGTTTTACTCACTAATTTTCTCAGCATTTCTTTTTCTAATCTACTGATCATCATCCTTTCTTTAGTTCTTGTTTAGTTTTCTCTAACATTTATAGGTAATTATCTTCAAGGAAGAAATTGCTAAACACCCTTTTGAGTCGATCAAGCTTCAAGTACCTTGTTTCGCATCTCCATTTCATTGTCAAGATCATACTTCTGATTTTTTTACATCATATAATAGTTTTAGTTACTCTCATCCTCATTTTAAACTAAGTATTGTAGTGTTGGTATGACTCTACCTTGTAAAGAATCCGGTATCTAGCTTTGTACAGTTAAAAGGTGTAAGCAACGTTGTGATGCTTCTTCGCCGATTAAAGAAGATTGATGACTAGTGTTTACGAACTCTCAAGTAGGTGACTCGGGGAGTGGAGTAGGGCAAGGAAGGTGTCCTTGTAGCCGAACCACTATAAATAATCGTGTCTTGGTTGAATCTCTCCAACTCTTTACTTTCTTGCATTACATTTATTTTGTAACCAAAACATCAATATTGGGAAAACTTCACATAAGATCATAAAAAAATTTTAAAAAGTAAATCTTAAAACAAGAAAACTATTTAACCCCCCCCCCCTTCTAGTTTTCCAGACTTACTTTTACTCCTTTTGTATCATACATAAGGACTTCTATTCTATTTAATGGAATGTCCCTGGGTAGATCCCTTTAATTCTGGCTGGATCATAAGGACGAATACCTAACCTTAACCACCTTATAACTTCATAAAATAATTACATGTCGGTCTTTTGGTATTGTTCTTATTGCCTTAAAACCATTTGAAACTCAGCCAAGGTACTAATGATATAAATCAAAACTTTTTATACCATGATGTTTTCTTTTCCAAAATTGCTCACCCTACATATGTGCATCGGTATACGAAAGTGTTTTACACATACGAGGAAGAAGCTGCACTAGATTCATTAGATCACATCATTAGCCTTATATTTTAATTACATTTTCTCCCCTTATAATAAATGTCAAATCCCTTGATATTTTGAATATCAATTGATTCAAATATATTTGAAAACTGTTTGGGGAGAAAAATGTTTAGATTATTGACAAGCTTTATTAGGAACATTATAATGCTCCCCCTTAATTTATGAGGGTATTATATAGTGTTGTGTATGTTAATTTGAAAGATTTTAAATTTAGTGAAAAATTCTTGAAAATTCATACTCAAACACTATATTAACCTATTGTACAAGTCTACACTGCATATATTACTTATATTCACAAGATAGATAATGAGATTGGACCTGATATGAAAGGAGACTAAGTATGACAAAGTCATATAATCCCCTGCATCAGCATGTAGTCCATCTCCAGTTCCTGAGCACCAACCAATCTTTCCAAATTCTTTATGATCCACCTTTCTCGCATCTTCTTGTCAATGAGTTCAACCATAAGCTCTGACCTCCTCTTGTCTATAGCTGACCATTTTCTCCTAGACATCTCTTTGTTGTATCCCAAGCGAAAATTAAGTATTCTGTGATGAAGCTCATCACCAACTAACTTGAGTGTCCCGTCCGAGAACTTGTAGAGCTCATCATCCCACATAACTCTCTTTTGCTTATTGAAGTCTTCATAGACAACTCCTGGTGGATCAAATAATGGTGTGTATAGTTCCTTGACAAAAATTCCAGGAAACTCTTTATGGGGTTTGGTGATATTGAGCTTCCTTTGGTAACTTTCTACACCAAGCTGAACATCTTGAATCTTCTTTTGATGATAAGACTTCTGGTGAACATACGCAAAGCCACCCCCAGATCAACAATATCACTTCTGTCGAGTTAGATTAACTTGTGTTGAACACCAAGAAGAAGCATGTCCTCAATGTCATTCAAGTGTAGATTAACGAAGTCACCTTCTTTGAACTTGTATAATTGTCGATCAGCTCTTCTCACCATAATTTCCTCTAAGTAACCATAACCGTGAAATTTGTTGACCTTCACACTTTTCCGACTCATAATCTTCAGATGAGAGTAGACATCATGCTTCAAGAAGCTGTTGAGCTGAGATCAATAGAATAGTTGATGCTTGAGTCCCAATGCTTAATTCCTCATTCAGCATCTTTTTCATAACCTATCATGATCATGTCTTTGATACCCACTAACTCGTATCTTGCATCCTTCGTCTTTGTAATTGACAAAGTACACTTCTTTTCTAGGTATAATGATTTTAGATATTCAAGATCATTTTTGAAGAAATAATCTAAAGGTATGGTTAGGTGACTTGGATGAACTTTTAATGGAAGAGGTTTTCTCAGGTCAAAGGGACACCGATCTCCTTCAAGATTGTTCCAATCAAGTTGGTCAGACAACGCTTTGTAGCATTCTTCCATGTTATACTCGAGCTCAATGCTACTCTGGCATGTGCCTTTTAGAAGATTGTAGACGGGACCAACTAAGTGTGCTTTTGTGAGCTTTTCTATCTTTAGACGATTCATCGCAAAATTGGAGAAATCGATAGGAGTGGCCATGAATTCATCAAACCTAAGAGGAACCTTTTTAGCAGATAGCAGATCATTAAACCAGGTGTGCTCTTGACTATCATCAACTTCTTTTCACTTGTTCCATTCTGGATCCAGAGTAGGTAGCCTTGGAGGTTGTGTGAACCAATTATGTTTAGGTGCAAGGTCATTTTGTGGTTGATAAGCATCATTCACCACATCATCATTTGAAGCATCCATAATTACCTCTTTAGTTGGTTTAGCAATTGACTCTTCTGCATCCACAAACTTTTCAAATTCTGAACCTTTAGTTGGAGCATTACCTTTGGAGGTTTCCTTAGTGGTAGATGTCTTCTTAGATGACTCTGACTCTTTGGTTCTTCTCCTCTTGGTCTTCTTACCCTGGTTTGGTCCAGTAGAAGGGTTTTTGTCTTTGTCATCACCATCATGATCTCTTTATTCTGAAAATTTTCTCTGGATTCGCTTGACCACATGTAATAACATCATCAAGGTACAATGAATTGAATAAAGCATCAAATAAGTCTTGATGCTTATCATGTGTCAAATAGGAGCGGCTTTTGTCCATATTTTCAAAGAGAATCATCTTCAGTTTATATTCAGATAATGAATATATCGCCTTGAGAGAAGATTGAGCTTGCGAGGAAGATTGAGCAAATATTGTTGGAGTCTTCTCAAGTGCTTTCTTTACAGTGCTTTGAATCACTACAGTAGCGAAGTCGGATACTGCCTTTGGTAGATACTTTGGCAATAGATTCTTGACCTCATTAATAACGTTTGCTTTCACTGACTCTTTAATGACATCCTTGTAATTAACTTGCTGAGGATATTGTTGTTTAAGTTCTTCAGTATGTTTCTGAAGCACCTTTTGAAGTGCATCTCCCAACTGGATCCAAGATACGCATTTACAACTAACAGTATTTTAGATCTTAGTAAAGCAAGGTGTATTGTAGTACGGTCAACCTATTTGAGCTTTTGAACATGTTTCTCTAAGACAGATACTCTTTGAATGATAGCAGGGAGTGGATCTGGAATCGTTGTAACTATAGGAGCTATGGTAGTGATTGGTAGTGTAGGGATTGGTGTTGTTGTTTGTTGTGGTACATGTGATATAGTGGAGACATAGTGAGGAGGAGGATGAGGAGTTGTTGTCAAAGTTACTATAGGAATTTCTGGTATTGGTGAGAGAACTGCGGGCTCAAAAATCACCAAAATAGGTATAGTAAGGATTAATGAAGACTGGATCTATGGTATCTCTTGTTGGATTTGAACGTTCAATAAAGAGTTAATCTCAGCATCTGCAGTATCTTCAAGATTTCCAACTATAGATTTATCAGAAGAAAGGTTAAGAAATTAATTACCGAAACCTAAAGATACAGATAAGCTGGAGATTGATGGAGGAAGTTCAGCTTTCTAGTTATCATCCTTTACTTCTTTTGTCTTTTCAACATTTTCCTTTGTCGTATCATTAATTTCTTCATCACCGTTCCCAAATTTTGTGTTGATCCCAAGCCTTGATCGATTCTTTACCTTGTAAAGAGTATGTTACCTTGGATGAATCCAAAATAACAATGGTTGAGACTTTGTTTGTATATCAAAGAGTATGCAGAATCTACTCTTTGATACTCTAGAAGTGTTATCAATGAAACAGTACCAAACAATGAACAATGAATAAATAACAAAATGCTTCAATATTATTAGAACAATAATACGAGTACTCTTGCTTAGTACTAGGGTTACAACCTTAAAGCTATTACAAATGTTCTTTCTCTAAGATGTAAATTTCTCTCTTAAGTATATGATAATGAGATGAATGAGATGAATGAGATGATAAACTAGATGCCCTAGGATCTCCTTTTATACACCAAGGAGTCCTAATGGGCTTACAATACTTTCCTAAATATTTAGTCAAATATAATGACTAAGTATTTAATACTTTCCTAAGTATTTAGTCAAAATCTCAATCAGCATTAATTTCTTCAATCATCATTAACTTCAATCTTCTGTTTGACTAATCAGCATTAACTTCAGTTAATTAGCATTAACTTCAGTTGAAACAACAAGAAGACTTTTAGCAGCATTAACTTTCTCACCAACAGCAGTAATCTTGAACCAGCAGTAGTAACTCTATAACCAGCAGTAGTAAGTTCTTCAATAGTCTTAAGTTAGTACAGGCAGTACTAACTAACTCACTAGCATATTAAACTACTGATTTTAGTACTGGCAGTTGTAAATCTTAAGCAGTACGAACTTTTTCTAGCAGTCCTACTGTTGCTAGCAGTACTAACCATCCATTGCCGAATACTAACTCTGAAGTGTTTCATTCCCAACAATTTCTCCCCTAAACTTGTGATTTACCTCCAAATCTCAAGTTTCTTGAATTAAACCTTCATTTTCTTTGCTGAGAGGATTCTTCCAAACACTTCATCTTCTTGGTCTTTCTGCTTTTGCTTCACGCTCTCTGATTCTTCTTTTCTTGTTGCACTCTTGCAATTATCTCCCTTCGAATTTTGTGCATCCATCTGAACAAAAATGAGAAGATAACTACTGTTTGACTTCAAGTCTTCTAGAATCCCATAATGCTGAATTAGTCCTTCTTGTTTCATTCTTTTGTTCTTTTGTCTCATCAAATCTGTAAATCCTAACAATCTTCCCCTATTTGATGATGACAAAACAAACAAATTCTTGCACGAACTTCCCCTGAAGTTGAGATCATGGATCTCCCTGAATGAAACAATCTTCCTTTGTAAACTGCTTCCCCTTAACTTAAGATCTTCCCCTTAAGTTATCAATCTCCATTCCATGCCACCACAGGATCTATAAGTTGCTAATCATATAATCATCTTCCCCTTTTTGTCTTCATCCAATAGGGAACATATAAGCAACTTTGATCTTTACAACTTCAAATCATATATCAAAACTTTTAATCCAAGCTTTCCACTGACTCAAATTACCCCCCATGAAGTTCAACACAAATAATGAACTCAAGCAGTAGAAATTTTAAACTAGCAGTATTAATAATGACTAGCAGTAGTAATGACCTTCCCCTGAAACTGTGCATGAACATCTTCAATTCTGTAGGCTTTTTGTAGTGATTACTGATGAAGAAAACTGAGTATAACGAATTTGATGAAGAAGTTGAATATCCCAAACTTGTGTCTTATGTCTTGTTTATCCACGTGACTCCAAACTTATACTGAACCAAGAAGTATAAGTAGACCGCAACCTCTTGAAAGAATCCTCAACTAGATGAGACACTGAGCACTACAACGTAACTCCTTTAAGTGATAGCCAATGTGCGCATTGAGCATCATAAGAAAAATCACACATTGCTAGATTCTTCAAGTCTTCGTCAACACCATATAAAACGAACAAGTTATCTTTAAAGTGTAACACCCACTTTAAGATATGATAAGAACACGCACCTGTGAAACTCAACTACAACATCAAATAAGTGATAATCAATCGTCTTCGTAATCACATCTTCAATAAATCCAAAAACAGCCTTTTTCAATTTAATTGAATCTTTGTCCCATCCGAGAACCAAGCTGTGTGTTATCCGTTATCGCATAAGGCTAGCAGTACAAACTCATTTAATACTAGCAGTACTAACACACGAAGCAGTAGCATTAAACACGAACCAGCAACATAAATAATTCGTTAAGCCCGAGCAGTAGTAATATCAGTTGACAATACAAATCATCTTTGGGCAACACAAAGTACCAACGAGCAACATTAACATCTCGAATTACTACTAGTAGTATTATCACAAAGCTAGCAGTAGTAAATTTCTTGTAAGCCCAATGCTAGCAGTACTAAAAAGCATGTAGCAGTATTAAGTTTACCTTTGCTCGTTCAACAAATCCTCATGTGTCGTCCTTAGCACTTAGTACTGTTGTAAGTAGAAACATTCCATGAATTTACTTTGGCAGCATTAACCAAATACACAAGCAGCACTAATGTTCCTCCGTTAATAGTATGATCATCCCATGTAGCAGCACTTACCAATTACTACAATGCTTCTGAGCAGTATAAACAAACCTTGTGATCCTAGATCAAGAGCCCCGAGGCTCTGATACCAATTGTGGAGATCTTTTAAGCCCATCTAGGATATGTTTTACAGATAATATAAATATGCACAGCGGAATAATAAGAACAGTATATTATCAAACAAGGTTTTATTATCATACGTTTTCACCTTGACCCAAATCTATACTTTGGAACTACTAACTAACTATTAGCTAAATAACTATTAACTAACTAACTACTGTGTACACACACGCACACGTTTACTAGACTCTCATTGGGAGAGCTCTATGTTTCTGGATGCACTAAACCTATGTCTATGATCTCTTTATATAGGGAGAGATCAAGACTTACAAAGAAAACTAATTCCAGTCAACAATTGTATTAAACACTTAGTCAATGTATTTAATATGGTTGACTAAATTATTAGGAAACTAAATCAGCATTAATCTTCAAGTTGTAATTAATCTTCAATCAGCATTAATCGTTGTTTGACTGCATTGAATGAGATCTTCAATCAGCATTAATCGTTGTTTGACTGCATTAAATGAGAAGATAACTACTGTTTGACTTCAAGTCTTCTAGAATCCCATAATACTGAATTAGTCCTTTTTGTTTCATTCTTTTATTCATTTTGTCTCATCAAATCTAGAATCCCAACAATTTGCAACTTCAGCATCTTCCATCTCCTTGTTTACATCGTCTTGCACATATTCATCATCTTGGACAAATTCATCATCAGTTTCCTCATCGTCAGTCTCTTCAATATTGATAGTTTTTTCCTCATCATCATCATCATCATCATCTTTCTTCTCTTCCTCTTCATCGAAATACACCAAATCAATCTCTTCATTAAAATTTTCTTCTTCAGAGTATTCACTCTCTTCTTATGATCCCTAATCAAGTGTGACATCAACTTTGGCTTCAGAAGTACCCTTTGCCTCATCTGGAACCCTTGGTTTAGTATCAGTTACTTCACTTGAGGTTATAGGGATGACTATTGACTCATCAAGAACCCCTAGTGAAACACCAGTACCTTTACTTAAGCCTCCAGTAAGTGACTGACTTTTGCTGGACTTTCTGGTGGCTTTGAGTGCTCGCATTGTGTCAGCAGCTAGTTGTTCTTCCACATTCATACTTTGATTACCCTTTAGCTTCTCAGACCGATCAGGTGATATCTTCTTTGACACAATTGATGTATCTCTAAAGGCAATACCCGATGGTCTTCTTCGAGCAGGTTCGAGGTCTGATTTTTTACAATCTGTTCATGAGTAGCATGAACTTTCCTTGTTGCTCCCTCTTTTGCAGCCTCAGTTAAGCTCATAGATTTTCCCAACTCCAATACGACATATGGTTCTAGAATGATGTTTTCCTCGGCAGAGATTGAGACTTTCTTCTTAATTACTCTTCTATTACCAGTTTGTTTTCTAGCAGGTTCAGAGTCAGATTCATTAGACACTTCAACACTTGCAGGCTTTTGAATGACATCTGCCTTCTTGTCTTGTGACCCTTTACCTCTGGTTTTCTTTAGATGTATCAAGCCAGTGAAGTATTTGATGAACATCTGATAGGTCTCAGATTGCTTGATATCATCAGTTAGCATTGCGTGTGGAATTGTTCGTCCGTATTCTTGAACGTCTTCTCCAATTCTGACAAACTTCATTCGACTCTGAACACGATCATCCTTGATTGTATGAAGACCAGAGGGTAGTGCTTTTGGAACAGATTTGTGAATAGAGAGGAAATGATTGATGATAATTTTGGTGAATCTAGGATAAGGCATGATTTCACGTCTGCTTTTCTTCAACTGCCTATTGTCAATCTGATATGAGAAGTCTTTCTAAATTAACTCAGTAAAGTCAACGTACTTCTTGTGGAACATGCCCTATATTATTACAATACTAGATTGACGAAGTCTGTCATTGCTAGTTATTTTCCCTGAGAGGCATTTGTTGATGATGGATTCTAAGGTTCTCCAAGGTTAGTGCATATGATCAATGAACATTTGTGGCAGATGAGTCAGTATTCCCTTGTATCCGAGTCCAATGAGAAAGGTGAGCAGTTCCTCTTTAGATGGAGGTACAATCAATTCTTTTCTTGGAACTTTTAGGAAAATGTCGAGAGCCTGACAGAACACCTCAAGATCAACTAGACACTTCTTGTTTGCCAGCTTAAACTCATAGAATGTAGACACCTTGACCTTGGTAACTGTGTGCCAGAATTGATGCATGCAAATTTCTGGCACATTCGCAGAGGCAATGAAGGCCTTGTAGAAAGTAGTGTTCTTGATGATGTCAACAACGACTTGGTAAGTCTCTTCCTTCTGAGACATATTGGGATCAATCCTCATGTTTGTTGTACTGATCTTGACTCTGTTTGCTTTGGGAACCCATGTCTCTTCATGAGTAGTTTATGGAATTTCCTCTTGATTCATGATTCTGCTTAAGAATTATCCAATACACTTTATATACATAACAGATATATATTACTGAATTGATTAATTATCCTTGAAGATGTGATTAATTCAGATGAAGAATGTTTTAAGGTTTCATGCAATTATGTCCGTTTGAACACACTAATTAAAGAAAGTCAACTATGGTCAATGAGCAAAGTGAACTGTCTAAGACAATTGACAATTCAAGGTCAACCTAAGTCAAACAATCAATCAGAGGTCAAATAACACGCAGAGTGAATCATGACATATGTTGCAAGATAACAAAACAGACATGTTTTACAAAAAAAAATTAAAAATTTGGCAGAGTTTCTTTTCATAATTTTGACATATCTCACATGTTTTGTTACACATGTCATGTTTTGCACGTTTTATGTAATTACATATTTCGAACATTTTATGTTAGAACATATTTCGCACGTTTTATTACATAACATATTCCGCACACTTATGTTTTAACATATTCTGCATGACATGTTTGGCACCATTCATCAAAACATTTTGTAAACACAAATTTTAATCCACATTTTAATCATCATTCTTTAATCTTAAAACAACACAATTCATTCAAGATCATGACAGAAACAATTTTATCAAGATAAAATAACAATCAAGCCCTATAAGTCATTTTTGAGCACACGCAAAGGGAGAACACTTATCATTTGAGTTATACGGCATCTCGGGGACAAGACAATCATTCTAGGGACATTACGCAGTTAACCATCACATTTAACACCAAAAACAAGCATACTCATATGACATTTGTATATTTCGCACCTTAGAACATCAAAACCAGGCCAGTGATATCCTAGGAGACTAAAACATGTTACACGAGTACAAGAAAGCATTTATCATGCTATTGGACACAAACCCACAAACATTCAAACATTAACACATGTATCGCATGAAATTCGTATCTAAGAATCAATCACTTTCACACATACGATAGAGTTATCAAAAACTGTTATAACCCTATCATAATCGAGTCTAAATGAACAAAACCCTTACTTTAATTGAATGTTCGAGCACTTTGGATCTTATGAACCCTAATTTTGAAAGTTAGGGTTCTTGAGTGAATTTGTGCAAATTAATCCAATTCCTATTGTTAGAAGGTTGCTAAAGTGAGTATAAACACATTAGAATCGTTACCTCGACGCTTAAAACCGATTTTTGATTTCTTGAAAGAATCGTGTGAAATGTGTAAGTGGAGAGGGAAATGTGTTTGAGAGTTTGAAAAAAATTATGAGGAATGTGTTTTAGAAAAGTGAGTTAACTGGTTGGACTTTCCAATATGGCAAAAATGGTCCCTCAACTTTGTATTGCCTTATAATCTCTTTTAAATTTAGCATTAAGTCTAATTATTTTTAGAAATGACAATATTAGTTCCTAAACTTGTAAACTTAGGTTATAGAATTTGCGTTTTAACCCTAAGAGTTGAAACAAATAACATCTTAAGCCCTTTTGAGTTAGAATTACATTAACTCCCCTTTAATTGATGATCCGTTATTGAAAAGACTTTTTCTGTTTATTCCTTGATGACTTTTTGAAAGATCATTTTGTAAAAATTTGAATATTTCCCACCCTCAAATAATATCCCCTTTTCTATTTAAAGAGCTGTAGACATTGTTTGAGTGATATAAAATTCTTTGAACATCTTTTTGTGATCAGAAACTAACATGAGTGATATGTTTTGAAATACAACACATTTTACACCATAAATAAGATTTCTCTAATTTTTCATAAATAAATGCACTGACACGCACATTTATTTGAAAGAAAGCCCGGGTTGTGTAGCAAAGTATACACAAGCCTTTGCATAATCATAAAGCAGATCATGCTCAAGAAAATTAATTCCCATTGTGAGGTCAAGTTTTCTTTCTGGCGAAATACTTGTCTTTAAGTTGAAGAACGGGCTGTAGTCTGAAATAAATGCAAGCCAATGACATGTTTTGAAAACATTTAAAACTTATGCTCGAACTTTATTTAAGCTTCGTATCATTATTGAATGACATTTCTAAAGCCGTAAATATTATCGATTTTCAGAAGACATGTCATAAAAAGCATATTTTTTGTATTTTTTGATTTTTTTTAATTTTGTATTTTCTTTTTATGAGTTTTATATTTTCTATTTTTTTGTAAAATTTTATGAAAATAAAAAATAAAAAAAATATATTTGGGTTTTTTGATTTTCTGTATTTACTTAGGATACAAGAAGATGTGCCACCATCACTCTTCTTTTTCTTCTGCCAGTCTTTTTAGCGTTTCAGGAGACATACTTCTCATTCCAAGCTTGTTGATAAGAAATTCAAGTCTTTCTCGTCCCAATGCCTTGGTAAAGATATCTGCCAGCTGATATTCTATTCTGAGGAAGTATAGCTCAACCACCCCATTTTCCACTTGCTCCTTTATAAAATGGTATATGATGTCGATATGCTTTGATCTTGAGTGTTAGACGTTGTTACAGCATAAGGCAATGACACTTTTGTTATCGTAGTACAAAGGTATTTTGTTGAACCCAACGCCATAGACAGTTAATTGTGATCTCATCCAAAGTATTTGAGCACAACATCCTGACAAGGCAATGTATTCAGCTTTTATACTGGATAGGGCGGTGCTCTTCTGTTTCTTAGACGACCAACTAACTAATCTGTCACCCAAGAGCTGCATAATTCCAGATGTACTTCTTCTGGTATCTTGGCAACCAGCATGATCAACATCTGTAAAAGCTGTTAGTCTAATACAAGAATCCTTCGAATACCACAAACCCATATTAATGGTTCCTTGTAGGTATCAAAAGATTCGTTTAACTGCATGTAAGTGCTTTTCGGTAGGCTTTTCCTGATACCATGCACACATGTAAACAACAAGTATAAGGTCTGGTCTACTAGTAGTCAGATACATAAGGGAGCCAATCATTCCATGATAACGTGTGGGATCAACTTTTTTCCCTTATGGATCTACGTCCAATTTGGATTTCTCTACCATGGGAGTATCCACTAGGTCACTAGTTTTAATACCATATTTTTTAATTATCTCAAGAGCATATTTGGATTGGTTTTAGAAAGATGCCTTTTGGACTTTATGAAATATGAAGTCCAAGAAAGAAAGACATTTTGCCCATCATCGACATCTTAAATTTTGAACACATTATTTCAAAAAATGTTTCATAAAGTGCAGGATCAAATGAAGCAAAAATTATATCATCTACATAGATTTGTACCAGTAAGATGTCTTTGCCTTCTTTCCGAGCGAATAGTGTAGGATCAACCGTGCCTTTGGAGAACTTTTGGGAGAGTAGAAATGATGATAATAAATCATACCAAGCCCGTGGAGCCTGCTTTAGCTCGTAAAGATCTTTATTCAGTTTGTAGACTTGGTTAGGGTTATCTTGATCTACAAATCCGTTTGGTTGACTGATGTAGACTTCTTCACATAGTATACCGTTTAAGAATGCAGTCCTCACATCCATTTGATAGATTATCATGTTCTTGTGAACGACATATGCAATAAAGATTCTTATAGCCTCAAGTCGAGCAACCGATGCAAAAGATTCTTTAAATTCAATTCCTTCCTCTTGATAGTATCCCCTTGCTATCAACCGAGCCTTATTAAAACACCTCCCAGTTCGTCTAATTTTACCTTAAAGATGCACTTAAAAGTGATTATCATGACACGAACTGGACGAGGAACGAGCTCCCAAACTTCAAGACGTTCGAACTCATTTAATTCTTCTTGCATGGCTTTGATCCAACAAGATTTTTTCAAAGCTTCTTTATAATTATTTTGTTCAACGAAAGAAAGGAAAGCATCAGAGTAGCAAAACAGGGCTTAGTTTTGTCGTTGATGTCTTGTAGAGATAGGTCATGAGGGATTGCCAATTACATTATCCAACGGATGATCCTTGGTCCATTTACGGAGGTGTTCAGGTGGTTGATTAACTGAGTGCACATTAGTTGGAATAACATCCCTTGAAGAAGATTCTTTAGAATTTGGTTATGAAATTGGAACACCAAAGAAGGGATCGTTATCTAGATGTTCAACTTCAATATCATGAAACTCTTCTTCAACACTCGAAGGAATAACTGGAGGTTGTATTTCTTGAGGAGTTTGTGAAGTACTTGGAGATGGTGCATCTTGATCAATTATAGTTGAGGAAAGTATACTGGTTGAATCAGTAGGATATGGAGCAATAACTGCAGGAACCGGAGAAGCAACACTAGGAGGATGATTGGAGTAATCATCAAACATTAGCTGAAACAACGTATCCCAGTCCTTCTTTATTGGTGGTACATACGATGATGGAGGAGGAGGATTTGGCATGAGTCATGAACTGAGTGTTCTAGGAGTCAAGAGTTGAGGCCCGGGTCTTGAATAGTTTCAATGATTAGACAGGTCCTCTTATTGTAGATTCGGTAAGCCTTCTTTGCTGGAGCATAACCAACGAAGATTCTAATATCTGCTTTAGGTTTCAACTTGAATAGGTCTTCAGAATCATTGGTGGTGTAGCATAAAGCACAAAAAACATAAAGATGAGATATGTCAGATTTTCTGTTATGGAGAAGATCATATGGGGGTTTGTTGTGACATGTATAGATTAATGATCGGTTTTCAGTGTAACAAGTTATCGCAACTACCTCTGCCTAGAGAAATAACGGAGCCTTTGAGAATATCAACATTGTTTGTGCTGCTTCCGCTAAAGTACGGTTCCTTCATTTGACGACTCCTTTTGTTGTGGATAGTGGGCAACAGAAGTTTGATTTGAAATCCCTACATCTTCATAGTAAGCTCTTAAGGTTTGATTGACAAACTCTGTGCCATTATCGGTTCTGATATTTTGGAATGTCGCATTGAGACGAACTTGAATAATTTTAATAAATTTAATCACGAACTCTGGAACTTCATCCTTTAAACGTAGAAATTTCACCCAAGTAAACCGAGAGTAATCGTCAACAATAACCAAGATGTATTTCCGCCCATTGATACTTTAAATCCTCATTGGCCCGCAAAGGTCCATGTGCAACAAATAAAGCTTTTCTTAAATAGAGTCCTCAGCTTTGGGTTTGTGGGTGTGTTTCTTGCTTTTCCCTAAAGCACAGGCGGAACATAAGTGAACCTTCTGAAACTTTAATTGGGGCAGCCCACGGGCCAGTCCTTGTTTAGCCAATGAAGTGATAGAATCGAAGTTTAAATGTGACAACCTTCGATGCAATAACCAAGACTTGGTCTTTAAGGTTTTTGACAAGAGAAAAATGGGAGAGGATAGCATCATATCTTCTAAAGACAAAGTGTGTATATTTGAGCCCCTTGATCCCTTGAGTAAATCAACACCTTCTAAGTCACGAATGTAGCAGGTGTGTTTGCGAAAAGCTACCTCAAGATCCGAATCACAAAATTATCCTACAGAAAATAAGTTGTGTCCTAACCATTATACATAGTAAACCCGAAAAATCATAACATTGCCCATCTAATAGTCACCATAGCCCATTATCTTTTCAATATGATCGTTACCAAATCTTACAATACCCAGAAATTTATAAACGAAGTTGATGAGCTGAGAGCGGTTTTTGGTCATATGCTTGGAGCATCCGATTCCAAATACCAAAGAACAATTTAGACAACCTAAAATGATCAAGAGAACAAGATGGAGCAGTAGAAACATTAGATCCCTAGTTTTGGCTGGGTTTTGATTTGTTAGAAACGTTATATTCTACTCTCTTAGATCTACTACTCGAACTTTTATTAGTGACATCCTTAATCATTTCAGGATTGTTCCTACGAGTTGGTGTTTTCTTAACTACTTTTAGTGGGAGTGGATTCTTAGGGGGCACTACATTTGTGGAGGTAGTCCTAGTCAAAGGGAACCTATTTCCTTATATAGTGAATTTTTAACTTGTAGGAATCCATTTATAACCAACAGTAGTGAAAACTTTACTAGTAGGTTTCCAAGATGTTTTTGTTTTGCTACTCCTAAAAGATTTAGATTTAGAACGCACATTTACATCATTCACTAAATCAAGAACACATGAATTGTATTAAACAAACATCCATTACATGTAGCATAAATTTATTCAGAATTCGCATTTAACATGGAATGCTTAACATTTACATTATAAGAAGGTTCAATAACTTGATTCTTTATATTTGAACTAGATTTAACGCTCCTAGGGTGGTCTTCTACTTTAGTCTTCTGGTTGCTACTAGTTGTTCGCGAGATCCTATTGTTCTTGGTATTGTCTGAAGGCTGTGATCTGCTAGCACTAGTAGAACTCTTCATTCCTGTAGAAGGCAATACAAGTTTGTTAGAATCTTGTGTTTTGTGGGAATCTACCTGTTTTTGAGTGCTACTTGATGATGTGGCATGTTTGGCAAACCTAACTTTCTTATTTTTGTTTAATGGTGCGATCGCAACCAATTTCTCACTAGGTTTTGTTAAACTAGGGCATGTGGCTGTAACATAAACTAGCACCTCCTGAATTCTTTCAGTTTACTTATAGGCAGAGTCTAAATCATTATCTAAAGGTCTAAGTACCCCTAGCATGTTTGACTAATCCCCAAAGAATGTCTGCATTTTCCTAAGTGTACTTAATATGGTCTACGTGAGCATCCCTGTTTTTCAACACTTTTGGAGATAAAGGTTCTAAATCAAGCTTAAACATTCCAGGAGCAATAACCTTGGCCTTATTTGTTGTGGCATCTTTTTCAATCACATTTTTTCCTTTTAAACTCTCAATATGTTTCTTCAAATTAGCAATTGAGTCATCTTTTGCATCTATCTTAGCTTGCCATTCATTGATTTTGAAAAATTCTGGAATTTCAGGAGCATTTTGATTGTTAACCATTCTGTTATTCAGAAAACTCTCTAAAGAATACTAGTAATCTTTGATACTATGCAAGAACTAGAGAGAGAAGTGGGTTGGAAAGTTTCTAGAGAGAGAAAGTAACATGGAATGGAAGATAATAATAATATGTGTGAAATGAGAAATGAAACAACCAACCACCCTCTCCAAGGCATAGAGAGGGTATTTATTCTACATACATGGCCGACCATAGGCCTTAACGGACTTTCCATGGGCCTTGGGCCAGACTAGCTTACTAGACTAATCATATAACAAACTACGGGCTAAGTACTATTTAAAACTATGGACGTGACACGATATCTTTTCCTGTTTACAACAAATCTTCCCCAAGGGAGGTCACTTCATTTTTAAAAAATTTACCTAGCAATACATGCTCTTTCTCTTAGTCTTCAGCTCGTAAACTTGACTTTCTCTTGTGAATATATTGTAGTAATCTTTGACTTTAGGCTCGAGCTTGTTCCTTTATCTTTACTTGTAAATAGAGATGTGATCTTGAGCACTGTGAGATCATCAACCAAGCATAATCTCGTTTCGCCATCTTGTGACTTTGTCATCTTGTGAACATGTGACTTCTGGACCGGACTGCTTATTACCATTCTTGATTTGTTGACTTGTAATGGCTTTTATGTTGCATCTTTCTTGAAATTCCTTTAACTTTAAATTCGACACTTCGAGAAAGACGTTCGTATCAGGGTGGACAGAGAAACTTTCTTTGACTTTTAATACTTCGTCACTTCAAGAAGACGTTACGTATAAGAGTAGCGGAAGTCTTTGAACAACATGTACTTGAGTTTTTATGATGTCTTTTATATTGTCGGTCGGGTTATGAGCATGTGATGGTTTTGAATCTTGTGAGTCAGCTGGAATCAGGTACCTTCACCTCAATCTTTAAGTATCCTGCATTAAAATAGTTAGCAATAAAGCGGGGGGGGGGGGATATGGCTTTGTCATTCGCCCGTGTTTGGTTGGAGTAACCTTTAAATCCGTGAGGATTGACCTGTGATTAGGTAGATTCAATTTAAGAAGAATCTCTTTGATAGGATTTCCAGATGAAGTATCAAATCTTTCTAACACATGTTTATCAGATTCATCAAACTCAGCATGTTCTCATTATTGGAACGTCTCAAAGTAGACAGCACGATAAGAGTGAACCAGTAAGTTACTATCTTACCGATTGAAATAAAAAATTGATTTGAAAATCAATCGACATATCACTTTGTTAAAGTGGTTTTGTGACACATCGAGAGTGTTAATCATTTCAAAATTCACCATCAATCGTCAATTCATAACCTGGAACAAGTTTGATTCTTATAGAATCGAACCATCGTTTCTTTCCAGTTGTCACAAGTTTGATTCATATAGAATCGCACAAGTCACCTACCATGAGCTTGTTTGATGTTGTCTAAAGCAGGATTTCCATCTTCACTGTGAATTATAGCACTCAAATGTTCTGGAAAAATCACAAGGATAATGCGTAGGACTCTTAGTATATTTCTTGTTATTCACATTGTGTGAGATAGCAAGCATAATTTTAACAAGTGTCCTAATGAGATTTATGGATGACCTCTTTTGGCTCTAGACTCAACAGTGCACTTTGATTTTAGTAATCGAAGGCTGGAGCGGACTGCCACCTTTTTAATATCAACTAACTCAGAGTGAGAAAGTCGATAGAAATGCATGTAATCTTCGTAAGAAATGAAACAAGAGTCTTTTGAGAGACCTTGAGTGGCTAGGGAGGGTTGTGCTTAGCGTCACTGGGTCCATGACTGTCTTCAATGTCAGACAACACCTTAGTGTTTTCAACAGTTTATGTATTGACTCGGTTTCTGCCTAAGTGTATGGAGGGCTTCTTTCTTTTCACCCTTTATCCTTACATTTCTTTTTCATTCTTCAACCCCTTCAATGCTTACCGAGACTTCATAACTAACACCTTGTTGGGTTTGTTCCAGTGTTAGCTCCATCTCAGTCGGCATTATTCCCAATTCTCACTTTTTCTCCTTTTTAATCATACCTAAGGACTTCTACACTAACTAGTGGATATCCCTGGGTAGATCCCTCCGGTTCTGGCTGGATCATGGGATCTGAAAACCTAAGCCTAACCGCCTTATAACTTCATAAATTTAAGAACATGGTCGGTCTTTTGGGTATTTCATCACAATCCTTCCAAAAACATTGAAAACTTCAATCAAAGTGTTTGATATAAATATCAAAAGATTTACACTTTGAGAGTTTTTCATTATCACTAAAAGCTCCCCCTTAACATGTGCATCGTAATCGTAGTACATGCTAGGTGTGGAGTGCATTGAGTCCATTTTATTTGATCACTTCTGTCAATATACATTAAGTCCAGGTTAATCACATTTTCTCCCCTTATCCAAAATGTTAATCCCTTGATATTTTGGATATCAATTGATTAACCGTTCGGGGACAAAATGAGATATGATAGCAGATTGGAACATGTTATTGCTCCCCCTCAACTTTTGAGGGTTTATAAGATGATGCCGAGTACAATTATTTGAAAATTTTGAATTTACTAAGAAATTCTTGAAAAATTTGTACTCGAGCACATCTTATTATTCACCAAAAAGTCTACACTAATAATGAACATATTCACAAGATAAGTGTATTTACGAGGATTGACCTTTTTAAGATGAGAACAACATATGATAAATCATATGGTCCTTTGTAGTCGTTTTTAATTATTCACGAGAATGACCTTATATGAGATGATGCCAACATATGAATAAAACATATGGTCCGTTGCAGCAACCGAAAGTCACCCTCGTACGGTCTCCACCTACAAATATCTCCAAACTTCCGCATGATCCTCCTTGTCTTTAGAATTGTCACTTACTGATCCAGTGCCTTGCATTTTCTTTGTCACTTGTTTCCAGATAGTCTGAGGTCAAGATACTGCATCCTGATTCCCCTTTAGAATGATCGAATGAGAGACAGCCGAACATCAATCGCTGAAACCATCACCCAAAATTGTGTAATTTCATCAATGCGCCTCAATCTGTTCTGTCCCTTGTCCATTGTTATGGTAAAAGAAAGCCTCTGGATTGGGAGTAAATTGCTGTGGAAGCATCCAATTCTATTTCACATTTCTTGATCTGACGTATCGGCTTTTGTGAGATGAAGCTTCTTTTGTTAACTCTTTGACACTAGCTGACAGATCTTCCACATGCCTTTGGATGACAACGCTTCTTGTGAACATTCTCAAGGAGATATTAAAAGCTAGGCGTTCCTTCAACGTGAGATTTTTGTCAACTTGCCTGACAAAGAAGAACAGCAAATCTTCAATAACTTGTATTTGAAGCGTTGAAATCTCTTCTTTGAACTTGTAAGCTTGTCCATCATCCCGACGAATAGAGAACCAATCAAGATGCTTATAGTTATTCCACTCGACTATTTCAATCATTATGACAGCAATGATTCTGCGTTTGGAGTAGACATCTCTAGCAGATTCCCCGTTAATCGCAAATCCATAGATAATGTCATTTTCTCCGCCCCCACTTGAGATTTTCCTAGATGCATGTTTGTCATAGCTAACCGGCACTTGGACACTACATTCTGTTGGGGACCAACTCTTCAATCCATTTGATGTCACATAATCAGCAGCCTTAGGTCGTTGTCACTAATTTGCATATTTTCCGGCTTACTACACCACCACTTAGATATGCATAAGGTCGTTGTTTGATGAATGAGCAAAAGGAATGACACGACACCTTGAGATTAGTATCAATGGTATTGCTTTTCATAGATCGTGTGGATATTGCTGACCTTCAGGGTTGTTCCAGTCCAATTGATCAGTTGTTGCCTTGTAGACTTCTTCAAAGATATATTCGAGCTCCACCAGGCTCTTGCATGATCCTTTCATTAGCTCAAATGTTGGACCGACTAATAATTCTGGAGTCAGGGTATCAACTTTAAGCCGGTTCATCACAAATACTGAGAAGTCAAGAGGAGTGTCCATCAACTCATTAATTGACTCGCGTAGATCTTCCATCTAGGCCAAAGTGCTTAGCCAGGGTTGAACAGGACCATGAGCAGCAGGCAAAGTCTTGTTCCAATCACGATCAGGAGAAGGAATCTTGGCTGGTTTTTGAAACTAATCAGGATGCTGAGATGTCTCTTCATTAGATTGTTCTTCAGTAGCTCCTATATCAAACTCCTGATGTGCGAACTTAGTCATCTACTATTGAGGAGGTCGATCGTCAACCGTCTTTGTTTGGTTCCATTCTCGATCAGGAGTTCGAGAGCCAGATGGATTCCATAATCGTTCATCAACATCTGTTGCCTCTCTGACAGGAGATACATCATCATTTCCTGTATCGAACTCTTGATGAAATGGTTCTTCCAGATCACCAACCCTTGGATCATGCTCCTCTTTTTGAACAGACTTGCCTGATGATTTTGGTGGAAATCTGGTCGTACCTTTGGAAGAACTTGTAGACTTTGACTCCTTTTGAGTTGCTTCTTTTAATGACTCATCCTTGCCTAATCTTTGTCACTTTGACCCACGGTTTGATCCAGCGGAGGGTTCTTCATCTTTGTCTTGATCATCACGTCCTCGCTTTAGAGTCACAACCTCACCATATAAGGAGAGATGGTCTTTGTCAGAGTTGTATGCTTCGAGTAACGCTTTGTAGAGATTCTTTTGAACATCGGATCTATCAATAGAGTTATATTCCTCCATTTTATACATTAGAATCTTTTTTAACTCGAGTTCTGAGAGCGAAGAGGCGACTGCGTAAGATGTCGGAGGTTGATTGGTTGATCTAACCAACACTTCAGCTCCCAAAGTTTCGGTAACATATTTCTCAACTTTTGACATGATCTTGGAGGTTTGAGCTTTGACCTGCTCCTTGATTATTTTCTTCATGTTGGAGTCAATTGAATTGAGTAAGTCTTGATTCTCTGCTTGAGCTTCTTCTCTGAGCTTGTTGGATTTTAGCTGAAGAGCCACGTTTACTTCATCTTTCATCTTGGAAGTAAGATAGTTGTCAACAATGCCCGGAATAGATGCTACAGCTTCAGCAAATTGATTTGTTTGTTTGAGTTCAGACAGTTCTATCTCTAGTGAGGATACCCTGCGTTCAAAGCCGAATAGGGATGCAAAGTTTGGGATCTCTGGCACAGTTGTTGTTGGAATTGTTGTTGTTGTTGTGGAATCATGTGTTTGTTGTTGAGGTTGGATGATTGGAATGGGTGTTTGAGGGATGATAGTGGCAGAGGAAGGTGTGACGGAAACTGCTGCATTTGGATTTAAAATAGAGTCGATACCTATATCCGGAGAGGGATTAATGAATTTAGCCACCAAGTCTGATGAAGCAGAGGAGCTTTGTAGTTGCACTACTGGAGGTTCAGTAGTTAGGGTTACGTGAGCTTCTTTCGTTTCTGGATTGGTTTGAGCATCTTTCATTTCGACATCACTTCTACTTAGGTTGATATTCAAGTCTCCGTACAGTTCCCCATTATCTTCATCGCCTTGTTCTTCTCCTATAGTATCATTATCCTGTTGATTTTCATCTTCCTCCGTGAGTTCATAATCAGGTGGTGTTGAAACTTTCTGATAAGAGGTCACGTCATCATCATCATCATCTGCTTTTTCTTCTTCTTTTTCTTTTTCTTGATCATCTGCTATCTATGTTGACAAGTTTGGGTGAACAAAATCATCTCATTCATCATTTGATTCGGTTCTTTAGCTGTCATTCTCTTGATCATCGTCTTCATCATCATTGTCATCATCACTGTCATGCTCCTCATCTTCTTCCTCATCCTCTCCTTGACTGAAAGTCCAGGATTCTTCTTTACTCTCTGATTTGTATTTGGGTACATCGGGAACCTCTGGTTTGTCACCAACTCCTTTATTTATACCAGATCCGGTTTGTTGTTGCTCATCAGGAACCTTTGACAGAATGTCTACTCTATTACCTGAGCCACTTGCGTGAGAGATATGGAATTCTTTCAAGCTTATCTTAGTTTCCAGCTTCATTTATTCTGCTTCTGATAATGCAACTTCAGATAGTACTGTTAAACCTTTTGAATTTGTTGTAGCAGGCTTATCTCCTTTAGCTGAAGTCTTGATTCTTTTACCTTTGGAAGCTTGAGAAGGCTTTGTCTTTTGAGATGATTCAGAGTCAGTCCCTTTTTTGTAGCTTTTGACTTGGGAGCCTTTTCACCAGTAGCATAAGCACGGTAAGTCTTGAAAGCTTCGGACTCTAACATGGCTTGATTGGTCAAGTACTGAGGGAGAATAGCACCGTATTCTTGTGTGTCCTTATGTTTTGAAATGACTCTTATGGTGGTGAACATGAAGTCATCCCTGGCATAATGACAAAACATCTTGTTTCTCCTTGGAATTGCTTGATCTTTTGCCATGAAGTAGTCGACAATGACTTTGGTGAAACATGGATAATACATGTCATTGTTCTTTTTAGAATTCTTGTTCTCCACTTGAAATACCAAGTCTTCCCACAGTAGATAGACATAGTCAACCTGCTTGTTGTGATACATGCCCCAAAGAATTTGAGCACGTGAGAGGCGAAGACTTTCCAGAGCAGTAGTCTTTCCACTTAGACACTTGTTGATTATGGCAGCAAATGATCTCCAAGGTTGATGCATGTGGTTGACATTGACATCAGATAAAAACTTGATTTCACCAGTGTGTCCAAGATCTCTGATAAAAGATAGAATATCCTCTTCAAGTGGAGGTTCTTCAAATTTCTGACCAGGGAGTTTGGGGCAAATTTTGAGCATATCTCTGAAGTTGTCAACATTAACTGTGTGACTTTTGCCATCCAACTTGAAACGAAGTGACGAGTGATGTCTGGTGACAGTGACCCAGAATTCTTGCATGTATATCTCAGGAACATCAGCAGAGATCTCAAATGCATTGTAGAATGGAGTGAGTTTGAGAGCATCTAGCACCACTTGAATAGTAGGTTCCTTGGATTTGAGATTTGAGCTCAGTCGGAGATTGCTTTTCCCTATCTTGAGGCGGTTTTCAGGTGCGACAAGAGCATCATCCAACTCCTTTTGCTGTTCTTTTGTAGTGTTCATGATTCTGCTAAGATAGGATCAATACAGTTTATGTACAATCAATGTTATACAATGTACTATAGAGACCTATTTAGTGAGCATGTGAAGTTGATTCAGGATGTGAACGATGCATTAGGAACTTTAAGACTTTTTGCACTTATTAAGATCTATTCATTTAAAAATGACAACTTAAGCTAACTTAACTTGTTTAGAGTGAATAATTAACCAATTTTAATTATCTCCCTAATTAAGATTTTAAATCGCCTTTTAAAATGAAAATTTGATCTTAAGTGTTTTGGGTCTTTTAAACTTGTTGTTTGGTTCCTTAATTAACTTATTTGTTCGGTTCCTACTAGCTCTTAGTTATTCGGTTCCTACTACAATAAGTTGTTCGGTTCCTTATATGATAGTTATTCGGTTCCTGCTAACCCTTAGTTGTTCGGTTCCTACTAATCTCCAAGTTGTTCGGTTCGTTCATGAAGCAAGTTGTTCGGTTCCTATTATCTATGGTTGTTCGGTTCCTTTTAACAACTAGGTTGTTTGGTTCCTTCTAGTAAACTGAGTAGTTTTACGGATGTCCCACTGTTAAAACAGTTGTTTCGGTTCCTAACTGTCAAGACAGTTGGTTTCGGTTTCCTTCTACAAATAGTTTGTTCGGTTCCTATAACTACCATATAGTTGTTTCGGTTCCAACATAAGTGGGTTGTTTCGGACTTCCTACTAACCTTATAGTTGTTCGGTTCGGGGGGGGGTCAACGTAAGTGGGTTTGTTCGTAATTCATTTTTGGTCATTGACAAACAAGTCTTTGTAGGACACACACATATGTTTCTTCTAGGCAAATAATGAGTTAAAATTATCATGAGATACTAAAGAGAACAACAATTAGCCACAACACGTCAAGTATAGATAGAAACAAACCATTTATAACAACTTGTAAGCAAAAATCACACAACGAAGCTACAAACATGGTGAGAAATTTAATAGCCAAACTATTCAATAAACAGGAAATGCAACTCCCTAACACCAAACCCAGAAACATTCTACATTATTTTGAAAAACCCTAAATTTTCTAGCAAACAAATGAGTATAACTAATTCAAAAGTTAATGATACAAAAAACCGTATTAGACATATCTTCTACACTCCAACGCGATCAAAACCCCTTAGTTAACTTTGAGAAAAAAGATTTACATCATTGAATTTGATGTACCCTAATTTGGAGAATAAGGGTTTTCGAAGCTCAATCCTGAATATGAAAATCTAATTACTTCGAGTTATGAGTTGTTTAGGAGGAGTAGAACGAGATTTTAATTATACCTTATGCTTGAAAACAACAACTCAAAATGATGTTAAAAAAAAGTGGTGTGTGGGGGGGGGGGGGGGGGGGGTTTGGGGGGGTGGGGTTTGGGGTTGGAAGTTTTGGGGGGGGGGGGGGGGGGGGGGGGGGGGGGTGATATACTTTGAAGGTTGGCGATCGAACGAGTGAAAGGGAGAAAAAATTTTAAGTTTAGTGTGTGTTTGTGTGTGTAAAAGGACGGGTTGGGTGGAATGATATAAAACAATTTTTGTTTTTGACACATTTAGCCCTTCTAGTTTTGATACCCTTTTATTTTGCATAGCAAAGTTTTATAAGGCATATACAAGATAAACAAATAGCACAAATAGTCCCTAATGTTTATACTATCATACCTATAGACTTAATTTTGCAAAGTAGTCCCTAAACACATAAACACATAGCAATTAAGGCACACATAAGCTAAACTTAATTAACTTTCCTTAAAGAAATTTATTTCGTTATTGTTTAAAAAGCCTTTTCCCTTTAAGCACATTTTATTATGAAAAAGATATTTGACATTTTCTCCCCCTCAAACATTGACCCGTTTTCTATTTAAAGAGCTGTAGTCGTTGTTTGAGTGGTCAAATGTCTCTAAAAAAGCATTTTCTGATGAAGTTATATTATATTTTTGGAAAAAAACACCAAAATAAGATTTCTCTTATTTTAACACATAAGTGCACTGACACGTACACTTATGGTACTATCGGAAGCACGGGTTATGTTGCAAAGTAAACACAAGCCTTTGCATGGTCATAAAGTAGACCATGACTGAGAATAAATTCCCGTTGAGAGGTCAAGTTTCCTTTTTGACGGAATACTTGCCTTTAAAATGATGACCGGGTTGCTATCAGAAATAATAGCAAGCCATTTGGCATGTTTTGAAAACATTTGGAACTTCTGCTCAAACTTCTTTTACAGCCTCGTATCATTATTAAATGACATTTCTAAGACCGTAAATGTTATCGATTTTCAGAAGACATGCCATTATTACCTCTTTTTATATTTTTATCATTTTTGAATTTTTTCTTTGTTTTAAATATTTTATATTTTTGTATTTTGTTTTTATAAAAGTTTTCTAAAATCAAAAATCTTTTTGGT
>BQNB010009637.1:42342-86212 GCA_026074375.1 Tanacetum coccineum
TAACCATGTAAGATATATGTTTTTGGGTCATTTAGACCACAAACGAGTATGGTAATTATGTACTATAATGTTTTAATGAATTCTAAAGAGTTTTAAAGTAATATCAAGTTCGAAAAGTTAGTTTTCTAGAATTTAATGTCAAAAATGAGTTGTGGAGTGTGAGCAGGTGCAGGGAGCCCCACGTCTGGTTCTCTAGCCGCCCGACTGGCTCACCAGCCGCCCGGCTGGATGGTTCTGTAGTTTTAGGAATTTTGTTTTTGCCATAAAATGTAATCTGTAAGGAGTTAGAACGAGTTCTTTATATCGTTGGAAATCTTAATGAGTCTACTTTATGATAATGAAACTTTCAATGGTCTAATTGTAATGCATTTTTATTAGTATATTAAGGAATGAAAAAAGGTCACTCCCGGTCTTGCGTTTTGGCAATTTTTTTGATTTTTGGTCAAATTTTAAGTCTAAAAACGCGCTTTTCAGATTCATCAAGCAATCATATTGATTCGTCTATACACTTTGTTGTATTGACATATTTGTCTAAGGACAAAAGCTATTATTGCACTAATTTTTGGTTTTGTAGGATCATACTTGACGCCCTCGAGTAAGGGGAGCTTCCGTCGAGCATTTATGGAATGCATCTTATATACACTTTGTTGTATATATTTTACTCGTCCAAGGATGAATCTAGTTTTGCACTAATGTTTTGTAGATTTTTAATCATATCTTGACGCCTCAAACAAGGGGAAGCATTCGTCAAGGGGGAGCATGCACGCATTCATCATTATTTTTTCTCTTCGATAATCCTTTGTGTTTCGACCAAAAGGAAGATGTCATTTTATTCATCATATAGTTTTCTTATTATTTTATTATTATATATGTTGCACGAAACTAACCTTATTATAGGTTAAGCTTTTAAATTTGATCCATGGATCCGCTATAAGGGATTAAAGTAGACATGTTAACTTCACTAGGGATGATGCAAGCTTGCCTTTTCTATAACACCCTGTGTTTTCAAGTCATTGACGACGTCGATAAATCCACAATGTACCTTTTGTATTGTACGTGTTTGCTTTAGACAAAAAGGGGAGAAGAGTGTAAACGAAGAAGGTAATGTAAAGGTAGTACGTGGATACAAGTAACTTTACATTTTATGAGTTATTACGTTTATAAGTTTGTTTGTCATCATCAAAAAGGGAGAGATTGTTAGTGTAAATATTACGATATGTAATCTACACAGTCTCGTTTGTTTTATGTAACTTGTAATATATAACGTAAAAGGTATAAGTTACTCGTAATCATATTTTGTCTCAACATACATCAACACATCTCCACGTCTCGAATCTTCGTATGTTACAACATAGGTTCGTACATGTTTGTTACGTTGCATTATGATCAAACCTCATTTCATATTTTGCATTTACAAGTATTTTTATACAAACATTTTATTTTTAGCAAGTATACAATAGTTAACTTGCACATTTTATTTTGTAAATAATCTAACAAAGTTACTTATACATTTTTATAAGTAACCAAGTAAGAATTACTAATATATTTCATATTTACATGTTAGCCAAAATTACTTGCACTTTGCATATTTTTAAACACAAGTAACTTTTTTTAAATACATATATATAAACACTTTGTTGATTAAAGGAATATATAACTGATTTTTACCTCATGGGTGATATCACAAGAATTGAACTTGGATGAATCTGGACATAAAATGTCTTATCAATGTATACTGGTCAGCCGGTTCCCTTTTAGGATGCCGGTTCCCTTTGATTTACAAAGGACGGTTCCATTTCAAAGGGAACATGCAAATCAACTTTTGCCTATAAATAAAAGAGCCTTTCCAATATGTTTTTCACCACTTTTCACACACTTTCTCCACCATTTTACACACACTTAGATATGTAGGAATGCATCCATAAATCTCCATGATCATAATGCTTCTAACTCTTATTTTTATTGTAAGCATGCACCCGAAATGATCCACCAAAGCAAGCATCGAGATTTTGCCATCTACATCCACCAAAGCAAGCCTTAGAGATCTTGCCATTTCCATCCATCACAAAGCATATGCATATGTAGATATACAAGATTTGAGATCTATCATCTTCATCCATTGAAGGCTTCCTATCAATGGAAGTTCATCTAGGTTAGGAATTCATATCCAATTAACACATAAGTCATGGACCTTTATTGTATACACTATTATCATCATACTATATTAGATGGTTTATGTGTTTGTGCCATAAAACACAAGGTTTGTTATGTGGGCCATAAAACATAACGGGTTGGGGTTGGTTCTACCCAGTGTGTAAGAATCCAGTGTTTAGCTTTGTACCAAAAAAAGTGTAAGCGACATTATGTAAGGTTTCTTCGCTAAGAAGGGAGCTTGTTGATCTAGTGGAATAACTCTCGAGTTGGGTACTCAGGGAGTGGAGTAGGGCGAAGTGGAGCTTCATGACCGAACCACTATAAATCATCATGTCTGGTTTACTCTCTATTTTATTTATCGTTATCTATTTATTTTATGCTTATGCTTGTGATTGTATCTTGTTGATGATGCTTGTGTTGTGACAATTTGCTTTGTCTATACTTTCCATTATTCATAGTGTCGTAGATTTTAATAGACATCATTTAAATTAAGTCACGTTTGATCGGGCATTTAATACAAAAGTTTTAAGATTTTTAATGGAAATGTATTCACCCCCCCCCCCCTTCTCTACGTTTTCCACATTGTATAACTCCCTTCTTTTTTTTAGCGTTTTATTTGACAATCTCATCTTCTATATCTATACATATACGACAAAAGAAGAGCAAAATCATAACTTAATATATACTTAAATGAGTTTATGTTTAAAATTATATTTGTTGTACAAATGCTTTTTTTAGAATAAATTTTATAATAAATATGTATTGAATATGCAAACAACATGAGCAACTTAAAATTATATTGAGAAAGCTACTGTATAAATGTAGCTAATCTACAAACGATTTCATATGGTACCTATAATACATTTGAGCCAAATTCATTTCATCCTAAGACATTTTATATAATAGATATAATATGAATCGCTAGTGTGTAATATTACATTTTATACCGGAGCCATAATATGAATCGGTTTTGTAGATAACTAGCTATAATATTGCATTTCATACATGAACAGGATTTTGTGTCGCATCTAATGAGCACAATGGGTGTTTGAATATTTAAGTAGTTTAATAAAAAACATGATTATTCAAATTTCAGTTATTTTCGGGTACTATCCTGTTTTGGAACCGGTACCGTATTAGTGGTCTCAATTTTTTTACTCGAATCATGGTATCGATCCCGTACTGTGTACCGGGAGTCGGTACCGTTTTGGGGTTCCGGTTTGGGACCGTGATTCGGGTCTATATGTGTATCCCTACATTAGAGGAGGGGCCCTCATGATATAGTATCAGGTATTCCCAAGTATATTTAACAGTTTCACAATTGATGACATAATTCATTTGGTCATCTAGTAAGACATACATAATTAGACTCTTTAGGCACTGATCAAGATTAATAACCTTTCACTCATTATCTGACCATTGTGCTTTGGGTTTATGCACACCAGCAATCATTGGAACATATGGTCCAGTAAGAATAATGTTTTTGAATTGAGATTCAATTCCAACTATGTGGCACATGAACATTTTCTTCCAATTTGTGAAATTCTTCACTTTTAGTATGGGAGCAACATTTAACTAGCCACCAATATACTTTAGAGTTTATGGTAATTTTGCTTCCATTTTTTATCTTTATTTTAAAAATCTTTTGAGCAGTTATAAAAGCTTTTTAAAAATGTTTTACAAATCAAACTTCTCTGATACCACTTTTTGGTCTCTTTGAATGTGATAAAAGTTTATCAAGTTAAACTAATCACAATCCATGGCATCAAAGTGTATTGTTTTAAAACGAGATATAACAATATAAGAACAAGTTTAAAACAAAACACAATAAGTACTTTTCAACGTATAAATTCTAATTAGAATGAATAAAGAATCTATGACATACTTTGCTTGCGAAATAGCAAAGTAGTTGAATGACAATTTGGTGATCTTCTCTCAAACTTAAACACGGACCAAAGTAAGTGTTTAAGTACAAACTCTATAACCCTAAACTGAAGCTGAAGGCTTAGTCGGTTCTCTAGTTTGATTCGAGGAGTAAATGCTCTTGAATGTGTTTCACATTAATTATAAGAGATACATTTACTCCCATTACAACATTCTTTTGTAGCAAGGAATTAGGGTTTACTAAGGGGTTTCCCTTTCCACGTGTTAAGCATTAGATGGGTGATAACATCAAATAGTTTATAGTTTTATGTATCAAAATCCCTATTGAAATGCTTATAATTGTTGTAATTCTAACTGAAATGTATACTTATATATTTTCACGTAATTTTACGTCAATAAATATTCAATTATTTATTTAAAACTTTTACGCGTTTACTTTTTTTTGATCGTTTAGTTAAATCGCGTAAACTAAAAATCAATATTCAACGTAAACCGTCATCAAACAAATAAAAGTTTACATCAAGCAAGTGTTATATAATTATTACAAAGATAATTTATAACTTTTCATATTTTATTTTTATCGGTAACGTAAAACGTTTACGTTTCGCAATAAAATACATTTAAGCATACACGAAAGCAACAATACCTATCTATAATTCAACAAATACCCACTATTATACCCAATACCCAAAATTAAATCATTTCTACACTTATACTCTAGGGGGCCAGTTCTACAACTAATAAAACACTAAGAATTCATTTAATCTCTACTAATATTATTCCAAGTACTTAGCATCTTCTTTTAACCACCTAGTACACCATCACTTCTTTAACCATGGGATAACCAAGCCCTTGTCCCCTCTTTTGCATCCTTAACCTTTCCCTCCTCCTAGGGAGGAGGAGAATACATGTACTTATGCTACTTAAACCACTTCTAAACACATGGTTTTGCTAGGTAGTATTTTGCAAGTCTTGCAATATAAATACTAGGCCTAAAGTAACTTCACACACATATCATTTACAAGTAAATCAAACACTCATCCTCTTTATTTCTCTTTTTGAGCCATGGTTCCAATCAAGAACCAAGAAACATTCATAGTTTTTGTTCTAGCAATATTACAAGCATACTAGTGTTATCAAGGTTAATATATAAGGTGTGGCAAGGTCATTTGGAAGCTTGGGTTTATTTAAACAAGGGTTTATACAAGGAATATTATTAGGGTTTTCAAAGGAAAGTTAAGGTTTTCTTACAAGTATTTTGGGTTTAAGCTTGGGTATAATTTTTGTTCTTCACTTTCATCCTGTATCATCTCCATCCATTCTCACAAGGTCTAACATAAACCCTAATATTTTCAAATTATTCCTTTTCATATTTTATATAATTGTTATATTGTTAATCACCATCTAGGATTTATTTTATAAGTTTATAAAATAAAACAACCATGTACATGATTCGAATATACATTTTCATGAAATGAAATAATACTTAAAATATGTTATAATGCAAGAACATATTTTATACAAGTGTGGATTAATTTATAAGGTTACTTGATAAATTAATTGTTAAAAGTTATTTATAATGTTTATGCATAAATAATAAGGAGGGCATTTTATTTGAACAAGAATGATGACCATAAATTTGAGGACATAAAGTATACACAAGATGTGTTAATAATTTAATTAGAGGACTTATAATAATATAATTATTTTAAAACTTTATAAAACAAATTTTATAAACCTAAATTCGAAACAGTTTGTATAAACTGTTTACCTACGATTTTTATAAAATATTTTCACCTAATATTTAAATAGTACATTTCATGAGGATTCCGTGCATATAAGGAACTCGAAAAACGAAGCTATAACGAATAAGTTATGAATTTTACGAGATTACGATAATTAAATATATAAAAGTGTTTTTATAAAATTTATTTTATAAAAATTGTTACTGTTCGAATCTGATAAAAATATATAAATATTTTATGATGATAGATCATTTCAATAGGATACCATAGGTATAAATAACTCTAAAAACGGAATTAAAACGAAAGAGTTATGAGTTTTGCAAGATTTCAAGTTATAAAAATAATTTTATAAAAACAGTTTGAATAAACTGTTCCGACACAGATTTTTATAAAATCTGTGAATATTTTATTTTGATATATTATCTCATCATGATTTCATACATATAAAGAACACGCGAAACGAAATTAAGATGAGTAAGTTATGAGTTTTTAAAGATTTCGGATAAATAGAAATTACAAAAGTTAATTAATTTTTATAAACATTTTTTGCATTTTTATAAAAATACAATAAAGCTGTTAACATTTTAAAATATAGTCTACGAGTATTTTCAGGTCCGTTTGGGCTATAAAAACAATAAGAAATAATGTAATAGTACTTATATTATATTCATATACATTTCTAACTTTACTAAACTATTATCATTTAAAACTATTAAACTATTTATATAATATCATTATATAAACAATAAAAATATTAAATCAAGTATTATTAACAAATAATCAATTGTTGGACAACAATAATATTTTTCTTTACGGATACAGATACTTAAACATTTATTTAACAAGTACGATTAAAATATGGTTTCAACTTTTATAAATTAAACAAAAAAACTATTAGAGTGTGATCTAACCTCTATAACTTATAATGTTGTATTTATATTAAATACACTATACTCATACGGCCTATAATTAATTAGGTTGCATTCGGATTTCGCGAGACGTTTCACTTACTTGATTTATATAATCAATTCATTTCACTAGAGGTGAGTTTATAGCCCCACTTTCACTTGCTTTACAACTACCTTACAAATCTCGGGGGAGAATACATGCGCATTTACAAATCGTTACATACTTGTTTTCATTACTTACCTACAAACTCATTTACATGATTGATTACAAACTCTTTTGCATGAACGTTTACAAACTCATTTACATGATTGATTACAAATTCGTTTACATACTCATTTACATATCTCGCAGTGGGATACATCACGTGTTTTCACTTATGGACGCAACAACTTTACTTTCATTCGAATGATTACGGATTAGCATAAGTGGCATAAACTATTAATTACGGTAGAGTAAACGCGAGCGAATGTTATAAAATAGATCTATTTGGGGTTGACATCCCCGTTCGGGTGAGTAGCGCTCACTAGTTCGACGGATTGAACTAACGAACGTTATACCATGTCGTTACATTGAACTACATATACATGAACACTTACAGTGCCTTGAATAAAGTGGCATACATACACGTCAAAGCCACAGTTTCATGAACTTAGAGGTGAAATCGTAAACACACTTTATGACTATTGTATGTGTTACAATGGTCACGCACACATTGCAAATCTTTGATTTCAACATTTATACTTACATTTTTGTGACTATTATAAGGATTGAAATGGTCATACACGCTTTACAAATCTTTGATTCCAACATTTATACTTACATTTTTGTGACTATTATAAGGATTGAAATGGTCATACAAATCTTTAATTTCAACATTTACGCTTTACAAATCTTTGGTCCAACAATTTTACTTACAAAAACCTATGAACTCACCAACTTTATGTTGACACTTTTAAGCATGTTTTTCTCAGGTGAATTAGATGCTTGGCTTACTTGATGTGCATTGGAGTCTAAACATTTCAAGATTTCTTTTCAAACGACTCATTTAGAGGTCGTTTTCTCAAGTCTTATGCAATGGTATTATGAAGTAACGCTCTTGAACATATTTCTGTTGCGACCCAATTTTGGGGGTGTTACAGATTGGTATTTAGAGCCAAGGTTATAGAGACTAGGTTGCATATTTACATAGACTAATAACGTGTTTTCACAAAGCATTACAATCCACATCAACTTTTTCTTGTGCATACCACTATTGCTTACTTGTGTACATTACGTGTGATTGACATAGCATGATATATACATATATATTTATATACTTACCCTACCTTGCGTATATTTTACATTTATTTATATAAGAGTTACTTATATAAATATTAGAATAATTCTGAAGGCAAAGTAATACTATAACTTGTATGTCCTAAACATCATCCAAACATTAATTTGTCTTATATGATATTTTACCATCATTCATTTATGCCATTATGCATTCCATTTCGCCATGTTACGTTTCCATCCCTGCCATGAGTGCATATTCATTCTACCATACATCATCTTGCATCACGATTACCTTCCATACTGCACGCATCCTGCATGGTTTCATATAAAGGCGATTTATATAAACTTTTGCTTGTGCAGGTTATGTCTGCGCCTACTATTCCTGTCTCTGTTGAGGAGAATCTTGGGGATCCAATCAAGATCAGGGTAGATTTTGTTTACCTTGCGCCCGTCGCTGTAGTTGCTTTTCCTACAGCGATCATTGTGAGGACACTAGCCCAACACGGGGAGGCAATACGGGGCATATAGTAGCATTTGTTAGGGGTGCCCATACAGGAGGAGCTGACGGCTTTAAGATTTAGGGTAGACATTCCTGAGGTAGAGAATGCTTCACTGCGCTACGATTAGGACTATGGAGGTGATCGAGACAATTACTCGTAACCATGAGAGGCTCGCTCGTATAGAGATTGGGCGTCAGTTGGCTTCGGTTTAAGAGTCCCATCGTCAGGACTGAGAGGACTTCAAAAAGCTCAAAGAGCTTGTGACCAGGCAGTTCGAACAACGCTCATAGATATCTTGCTTTACGATTTATGTATTAGCCTGTATTGGAGGTTTTTAGTATTAAGAAACCATGTAGTCTTGGAAGGAAAACAATGAAATCAATTATATATCAAATTAATGTATTATGAAAATGTCAATTTTATATTATTTTCTATCTATTTAGACAAGCCACTTACTAAAATATTATAACTTTATGAAACATTTCACTATCACGTGATAAACTATTTTACTATCGTTGACAAATTATTTTACTATCGTAAGATAAACTAACATCTTGTTTTTACCTTATGGAACTATTTTGTTTCCATCGCATAAATTATTTTACCATCTTGAGCTACTGTCTTATTAATTATCGTACGGTCATCTCACAAATTATTTTCTTGTCACCTTATAAACTACCTTGTTTTCTTATCTTGTGAAATATTTTCTCACACTGTAAACCATTTTGACACTACTTTATACATAACACTATTTGACCTTTTGTCAAAAATCAATTTTCTACTAATATTCTTAAAGAGCAAAACTTTTTTATGCGTATTCATAAAATGTGTTTGTCATGAGAAACAAAATTAGTAACCATAGCAACTAGGTTGACCTTTACACCATCTTACTATATGAAGTCAACATCATCTCACACCAAATCCTAAAGGTCTTCATGGTATAATCAAGGAGTTAAAAACATTAAGGTAACAAAGTTGATTAGCGCATATTAGGATGATTAAGATAAGTATCTGCACCTCTTCACCAACAACACTCTGGAAGGCAACTCAACCTGAATTTTAGGACGAAATTCTTTTAACACAGGGAGACTGTCACAATCCGTATTTTCACATCAATAAATATTCAACTATTTATTTTAAACTTTTACGCGTTTACTTTTTTTTATCGTTTAATTAAATCGCGTAAACTAAAAATTAACATTCAACGTAAACCGTCATCAAACAAATAAAATTTTATGTCAAGCAAGTGTTATATAATTATTATGAAGATAATTTATAACTTTTCATATTTTATTTTTATCGGTTACGTAAAACGTTTACGTTTCGTAATAAAATACATTTAAGCATACACGAAAGCACCAATACCTATCTATACTTCAACAAATACCCACTATTATACCCAATACCTAAAAATTAAATTATTTCTACACTTATACTCTAAGGGGCCGGTTCTACAACTAATAAAACACCAAGAATTCATTTAATCTCCAGTAATATTATTCCAAGTACTTAGCATCTTCTTTTAACCACCTAGTACACCATCAATTCTATAACCATGGGATAACCAAACCCTTGTCCCCTCTTTTGCATTCATAACCTTTCCCTCCTCCTAGGGAGGAGGAAAACATATGTACTTATGGTACTTAAACCACTTCCAAACATATGGTTTTGCTAGGTAGTATTTTGCAAGTCTTTCACTATAAATACTAGGCCTAAAGTAACTTCATACACACATATCATTTGCAAGTAAATCAAATACACACCCTCTTTGTTTCTCTCTTTGAGCCACGGTTCAAATCAAGAACCAAGAAACATTCATAGTTTTTGTTCTAGCAATATTACAAGCTATCAAGGTTAATATATAAGGTGTAGCAAGGTGATTTGGAAGCTTGGGTTTATTTAAACAAGGGTTTATACAAGGAATATTATTAGGGTTTTCAAAGGAAAGTTAGGGTTTTCTTACAAGTATTTTTGGTTTAAGATTGGGTATATTTTATGTTCTTCACTTTCATCCGTTCTGTTAAGGTCTAACATAAACCCTAATCTTCTCTAATTATTCATTTTCATATTTATATAATTGTTATATTGTTAATCACCATCTAGTATTTAATTTATAAGTTTATAAAATAAAACAACCATGAACATGGTTCGAATTTACATTTATCTATGATGAAACGATGTTATACAAGTGTTGATTTATTTATAAAGTTATTTGATAAATTAATTGTTAAAAGATGTTTATAAAGTTTATAAATAAATAATTATGAGGACATGTTATTTGGACATTTTATTTGGACAAAAATGATGACCATAAATTTGAGGACATAAAGTATACACAAGATGTGTTAATAATTAAATAGAGGACTTAGAACAATTTAATTATGTTAAAACTTTATAAAACAAATTTTATTAACCTAAATTCTAAACAGTTTGTATAAACTGTTTACCTACAAATTTTTATAAAATATTTTCACCCAAGATTTTAATAGTACAATTCATGAGGATTCCGTGCATATAAGGAACTCGAAAAACGAAGCTAGAACGAAGAAGTTATGAATTTTACGAGATTACGATAATTAAATATATAAAACTGTTTTTATAAAATTTATTTTATAAAAACTGTTACTGTTCGAATCTGATAAAAATATATAAATATTTTATGATGATAGATCATTTCAATAGGAAACCGTAGGTATAAAGAACTCTAAAAACGGAATTAAAACGAAGGAATTATGAGTTTTGCAAGATTTAAAGTTATAAAAATAGTTTTATAAAAACAGTTTGAATTTACTGTTATTTTATTTTGATAGTTTATCTCGTCATGATTTCATACATATAAAGAACAAGCGAAACGGAGTTAAAACGAGCAAGTTATGGGTTTTTAAAGATTTGAATGCACTATTTTTATATTCTGGATTTGCACAAAACTACCAAAGCTGTTAGAAATATAAAAAGTGATTTACGAGTGTTTTCGGGTCCGTTTGGGCTATAAAAACCTTAAGAAATATTGTAGTATTTTTTATACAATACTTAAATATGTTTTTAACTTTATAAATATTATTTTAAAAAACAATTAAACTATTTATATAATATCATTATATAAACAATAAAAATATTAAATCAAGTATTATTAACAAATAATCAATTGTTGGACAACTATAATATTTTTCTTTACGTATACAGATACTTAAACATTTATTTAACAAGTACGATTTAAATATGGTTTCGACTTTTATAAAATAAACAAAAACTATTAGGTGGTGATATAACTCTATAACTTATAATGTTGTATTTATATTAAATACACTATACTCATACGGCCTATAATTAATTAGGTTGCATTCGGATTTCACGAGACGATTTACCTTTTAATTTTGTGATAATCACTACTTTCACTAAGGTGAAGTTTTATAGCCTTCGGCGGTTTTACTCGTTTACAAATACTTTATAACTTTTTGGAGTGAGAAACATGCTCGATTTACAAACTAGTTTATTACATTATGGAATTCAACTCATTACAATTGTTACATACTCGTTTTCACACTTGGTTTCATAACTTGTTTACATACTCGTTTTCATACTTGGTTTCATAAGTTGTTTACATACTCGTTTTCATACTTGGTTTCATAACTTGTTTACATGCTCGTTTGCATACATGTTTACAAAATCACTTACATACTCGTTTACAAACTTGTTTACATACTTATTACAAACTCGTTTACAAACTCGTTACATACTCATTTACATATCTCGTTGTGGGATACATTTCTTGTCTTTACTTATGGACGCAACAACTTTACTTTGAGTCAAATGATTACGGATTAGCTTAAGTGGCATGAACTGTTAATTACGGTGGAGTAAGCGCGAATGTTATAAAAAGATCTATGTGGGGTTGACATCCCCGTTCGGGTGAGTAGCGCTCACTAGTTCGACGGATTGAACTAACGAATGTTATACCATGTCATTACATTGAACTACATATACATGAACATTTACAGTGCCTTGAATAAAGTGACATACATACACGTCAAAGCCGCAGTTTCATGAACTTAGGGGTGAAATCGTAATCACACTTTGTGACTATTGTATGTGTTACAATGGTCACACACACTTTGCAAATCTTGGATTTCATCATTTATACTTACAAAAACCTATGAACTCACCAACTTTATGTTGACACTTTTAAGCATGTTTTTCTCAGGTGAAATGGATGCTTGGCTTACTTAATGTACATCGGAGTCTAAACTTTACAAGATTACATTTATGGATTTTCTACATACATCCAAATCATCAAATCTTGTTGTATTAATTTATGTTTTTCATTGTGATGCGAATTCTGGGACAAATGTTACAACAATTTAGTTTTCAAGAAAATCAACGAGATTACTATTCAAACGACTCATTTAGATATACTCCTTACAAATCTTTGATTCAACATTTATACTTACAAAAACCTATGAACTCACCAACTTTATGGTGACACTTCTAAGCATGTTTTTCTCAGGTAAATAAGGTGCTAGACATAACTGATGTGCATTGGGATTCAAAACTTTATCAAGATTTCTTTTCAAACGACACGATTAGAGTAGTTTCATCTATCTGCATCTTGTGCAAAGGTACTCATGAATGTAACACTCCCGATCTAAAGCCTTTATATCCGCTGCGACCTAAATTGGGGGTGTTACACCTATGAGCAGATAATAACATGGAATTGGATTGAATGAATACACATAAAATCACAAAGTTATGGATTCCAGGAGGAAAACAACGGTATGAGTTTTCCCCGATGGACTACACCGTAACTCAATTAGAATCAAATCCTAGAAGGAACTAAACGTAGCTTACCTCTTTAGCTACTTTGTAGCTTATCAAGTGTCATTCCAAAGGCCTACGTGCTTAGGCATAACGATAATGTAGTATTTCACCCCTTTAGCTACACCGTGATACATTTTGCTTATTAACAGAAAAGATCGCTACAGGAAAACTATGACGTAAGTTCCACACTTATGACTACGCCGAAGTTGGTCAAAAAGTATAAATAAAGGCCCCTCACTTGCACAGTTCGTATCAATAGAACCAAGAGGAGTTCTCATATATCATAAAGTGCTATCAGTAGGGCAGGAAAGAGCATATCAGCCACATCATCACTAGTTTAAGGAGAATCGCTCTTATATTCAATCTTGCGGTATTAATCATTCTAATAACAGTTTTTAAGACAATTATATTCCATCAATCCATTTGATTCTTTTCATTCTGTCTTAATGTTATATTGTACTATGAGTGGCAGGGTAACCTTAAGTGCTAGCCCTAGTTATCTGATGTTGTTATATGTTATGAATGAGTGTTTTTCATTTTGATTTATCGTTGTTATGTATATCCTTGAATACCTGTTTGCAATGATCTACGAGTTTGTAGTAATGAGGTTAGGTGGATAGATCTTGATAGAGCTTATATATATAGGCTTATTAGTATTGACTATCATATATGGGTTTAACAGATACAAGGAATAGAGTATTAGCATCTGTCTTAGTGTATGGACTGCCAAATCTTTGTGCAGTCATTTAGTGATATTATAAAACAGCAGAGAAAGCTCTTTTAGGAGGGTTTATCAGATGCGAAGTGGGATTAACGGCACTAGACAGGTCTTTAGGATAGTTGAGGGTTAATCACTATAGCCATGATACCCGACTTTCGTGATCACAGGAGATTGAGATCGTAGGATATATATGACAAGTTGATGTGTGTTTTGCAAGCTTTAAATTTATAATATTAGAAATACCTATTTTGACAAATTACACAAAACATGCATATATCGAATGTTGTAAAAAAAGCAATTAAGAGATGATCCAAGCAAAGAATTAAAGCATGTTTGTTTAGGAAATGATCACTAAGACATAAAAGTGTTTAGGATAGTGTTTACAAGTTTAGAAAATAAAGATATTACAAGATACAAATCCTTTCGGCCTTTAAATGTACCGAGTGAATATACTGGTTAATAACAACGAATTCTTTCGGCCTTTATACGTTATTATAACCAATATAATAAGTGGAATGATTAAACACATATATAAAAGAACCCTTTCGGCCTATATCTTATATAAAATATGTTTTACCAATTCAATAAACACATATCCAAACGCTCTGTATCAAAGGTCACATATCGCCCAAATAAACACAAGGACACTACTCCATAATCAAATAAGTAATACACATATAAAACTCATAAAATTCAGAAACTTTCATATCAAAAGATAATAGAAGTGTACTAAAGTTATAAGATCAAAAGATGGCGATTACAAGCTTTTCCAACCAAAAACTATTATTAATAACCCAAACTATTGATTCCTATTATCTCGAACCTTCATGTACTGTCACTAAACTTCTAGGATCATGAAATATCAAGCCAAGATCATCCGGCACGGCTTCGATTGAGTGGAAGTATGATCAAGAGATGTTGTGGTACCAAGGGTTGGTTGGATCAAAGGTTTGTCAAGCCTTAATCACCAAAATCCCTATTCTAGGTGGTGTAAATGAAATAGATTGATTTTGTGTGAGATTGTATCAAATGAGAGAGCCAAGGAGGCTATTTATAGGCTATGTGGGGGCCAAGTACGGCGTACTTGACCTATGTCGGTTTAAGGATTATTAATGCTGATGAAAAGTACGGCGTACTAATTTAAAAGTGTGCCGTACTTGGAGAATTTATAGTTCTTGGCCGATTCTCTAAGTTGTAGGTAATTGAATTTCCTTTCTGTGGCCGCTTGAATCAACTTAATCTGAGTTCGTATGATGGAGTTATGGCCAAAACAATAGACAGGTGTCGGGAAGCTTTCACTTTGAGTTTACTTCTTTGTTTAAGTTTCTTATCTTCGTGTATTCTTCCGTTTTCTTCCACGACACATCACATGAACCTACAATAGCAAATATAGTCTATTAAGTATTGAAAGTTCATATAGTTAACCAATATATGAGTATAAAAGCATAGATAACGCATATAGAAATATGTATAATTTGAGCGTTATCAAATCCCCCCACACTTAAACTTTGTTTGCCCTCAAGCAAATCTAAGAAAAGAAATTTAAAAACAAGGTCCTAGGTGCCAAAATAAGAGAAAATTTAAAATTTTTAAAATTTTGAAAATATCGAAAATATTGTTGGTTTTATTACAAATAAGCGCAAAAGGCGCAAACACCCCCACACTTAAGGGTTTGCTTGCCCTCAAGCAAAATATAAAGAAAGAAATAAGCTTTACAAAACAAAAATAGAATTATGAAAAATATTTTTGGATTTTTAATATGTGAAAACAAAGATGTTTGACAATACCCAATGATCTTCAAGCTGTTATAACATGACCAAGCACCTCACGAATAAGAAAAAGTATAATTCACTCAAACACTCATATATGATGTAATAGAGGGTAAAAGGAAAATCACACTCACTTGCTCATACATTATTCATTAAGTTACCATAGGCTTGTACAAGAAACAAAACTGCATCGACATGGCGTAAGCACCAAGTATAAATGTAACGCCCCGACCCAAAAGGGTAGAAGTATTACAAATATGGTGTGACATCAAAAGCATTCATAATCATAACACAAGCATAAACAACGGAAGTCTTAAATAAATAACCAAAGGAAAATAAGTCAACATGACTTATGGTACATAAGTTCTTAAAAGATAGACATATCCAAACGAAATAACCGAAATAACGAAGGTCTCGAAAAGTAACAAATCATATATCAAAACTAAGATCTCTAGGGTAAGTCCACACTCAGCACTCATAACCCGAAAGCAAACCCCAGCTCCTAGCTTAGATACCTGCCACAGGAAAAGAAAGTGCGGCTGAGCTTACAAAGCCCAGTGAACAGATATATATAATCGAATGCAAAAAGATAACAGAAAATCAAAGGATACGATATAAGGTACAAAGGATATCACAAGACATGATCAAAGGAATACAAATATAAGGTAAGACAAATCAGAAGTCAATTCATAGTGTAAGGTAAGATGAATCAGAAAGTCAAATCAAGTCCAATTACCAAGCCCAAACAAATCATATCATAGTAACCATGGAGTCGCGAGCTCCAAAATGTGAAAGACGTGGAATGCACCCATACATCAGTCACCAAATATACATATATCAAAATGTCATAATCCATCGAATACAAAACAAATCTAGGATGCATCCATACGCCCCTTAAACAAATAATAATCTTCATAATGCGCATATAATATCAAATGGGGGACGGTGTGAGAAATCACTCACCCACACATGAGTCATGCCAAAGGTGCATCAATGACACGGCCATGTTACCTTCATGGCTAGGAAACAAATAGTGGCTCGGGTCTCAAACTGAAGGGTTCAAAGCAAAGTCATATCAAAGTTCATTTCAAAGGGATCATAGCAAAGGTTCAAATATCAAAGGTAGCATAGCAGGGTTCAAATAGAACATAATAACAGATCATATAAGAGAACCAAGATAAAAGGCTCAGAGCAAATGTAGCAAATCACATAAGTAATCAAAGATAGAGAGGAATATGTCATGAGAAACCTTAACGATAAGGTCAGAATATCTGTACCTTATTCCGAAGCAAAGCAATAATCAAAGAAAACACCACAGGAATATCAAAATCACTCTCTCTTGACCGAACCTAAAGAAATGATAAATTCGAATTACAAACCATTCATTTTTAGTAACTTTCCATTTTTAGTAACTTTCCATTTTTAGTAACTTTCCATTTTTAGTAATTTTCCATTTTTAGTAACTTTCCATTTTTAGTAACTTTCCATTTTTAGTAATATTCATCATTTGAGATTCTATTAAGTATTTTGAAATAGTCGAGGACTTACATGTCAACCTTACTAGTTCAGGTTAAATATGACAAACTTTCCAAATTTTAGGGTTTAATATACAAAAATCAACCATTTTCAAGGTTAACAAAGTGTAAATATCAAAGTTTCAATTTTATTCAGATTATTACCTTCCATTTTATCTGCATTTCCAAGTCAAACCCTAATTTACACAATTTACATATTTAGCCCTTTTTGTTTATTAATTATTTAAACAATATCTTTAATTATCCATAATTACAAAACAAGTCCTTATAGATTCAAATATGACAAATTCATACTTTATACATTAAATACTAACCAAACCTTCCATTTTTTTAGAATTTACAAGTTCAGTCCCTCTATTTTTAATTTAATTAATTCTAATTACTTTATTAATTTAATTAACCATTTAATCAAATAATATCAATATGACATTTTATACCCCCCACACTTATTTTATACAGATTATCTACTATCTATATAAAAGAGGGTTTGTCAAATATCATCTTGGCCCAAAACCCTTAAAAATAAAACACGTGGCTTTATGGATTTTTAAGAACCGTCGGATCAAAACCTTCCCCATATACCCCGCCTAAATCTTTGACATACTATTCTTTTAGGTTATTCTTATCAAATAACCTCCACCCTCACACACCATTCGGATTCATTAACCCAAAATCACCCACACAAACCAGCCGCCTGAATCCAATAGCCTTTCCATCATTAAAGATCCGATTAAGTATTGATCTTTGATGATTGAAAGATTATCTGATTCACAAAACCAAAATGAACTTGATAAATAAAAAAGTCAAAACAAGATTCAATCCATAACAAAAACATCCAATGATTCACCAAACCAAGACAAATCGCATTAATCGCCTGAAGAACTCGATATGAGTTGTCCACTAATGATTTAAATCGCGTTTTTCTTCATCTTCATGAAGGTACTTTTTTATTTTCTTTTGCTTTGATTGTTGGTATAGCATAATTGGGTATATAATCTTTTGTTAATAGATTTTTTTAAAGTTTAGTTTGATATTCTCTTGACTTATTGCAATCTTGTCCAAATAGCTGATTAAATTACTTTTCTATGTCCAAAGTTACAAATACACTAATTGGATAGCCTCTATGCACATCCTGGAAGAAAGGTATTTTAGTCTTTAATTATGTTACATGTGTGAATTGAATGCGATACTCATCCTGTTCCATTTATGTTTCGTGTTTGTTTGTTTTTTTAGAATCTTAGGGTCACTCATATATTGAGAGTCGCTAATGATTCATCAACAAATTCTACAAAGGTACATCTTCATCTAATTTTATGTTTATCTTACCAACCAACAACATACAAACTGCTGATGTTCTTTCAAATATCGCATTGCCTTTGATTTTTTGATAATTTTTGTCTTTTCGACTATGTAATATTGCAGCATATTTATAGTCTGATGTAAAACTTTAGAACAACATACATTGTACCTGTCCTCATGAGTTAGGCGCCGATTACAGCTATGCCAGAACTATAAATTATTTACAGTTGTTGTGGCTTAAGTTTTGAACCGGGAGCAAGGATAGCAATAAAGCAGATTTTCTAAACATCTCGATGTGTTGCAAACAAAGTAGATAATTCTTCTAATGTCAGTTCACATGAAAATGATTCTGATTTGATGCATCGTGAATCATGATCCTTTTTCTTAATTTATATTTGAATTGTTCGTTTTAGAAATTTTTTAGTATTTTTGGCATGGTTGTGATTGTAACTTTATTGTGATTATGCAGCATCGACAATAAAACCTACAATTGCTGGTGCAACCAAGGTTTGTACTAAACGCATACTTAATATTTATACATATTTGTGATGTTTAGGGTGTCTTAAGCTATTAATTCCTTTTTCCTTACATAATACAAGTCATCTTCTAATGAAAGCTCGAGTTATGGTTCGTCATTCGATAAAGAATAGCCTCAAAAGAAAAAAGGCCAATGTATTCTTCTAGAAACTACTATAAATTTCACTAATAGAGGTTAATTTAAGTTTTGTCAAGATAAGTTAAAAAGTGCGTGCATGTAGTGAGAATTTGAGGGCTTACAACATGCCTCCATGGGTTTTATTCATATAGTTTAAATCGTAAACGTGTGCACGGTATGTAAATATAAGATCGAATATATCATTGTCTTCAGCTCTTCTTGATGGTACGTTGAAGCTAACGGTTTCGTGTTTATTCTTGATTTCTTTTTCAGGTGTTTTAAACAGGCTGGGTGAGTCAAATGTGGAAGGAATTACAAGGAAAATGTCTACGATCTTCTAGGTCAACTCTATAACTTTACTATTTGATTCTACGAATGTATCAAGAAGGATACGTATTATCTTTTTCTAAAACATTCACGTTATAACTCTACAAGTGCTTGATGTATTTCTCTGACAAATCCCACTTTAGCATTTATTCTAATAAGTTGGATACAATATTTAAATATAGAATGATTTTAATGCAAAAAAGATTATTAGTATTATTGCCTAAAACAAGACTTAATCTAAGGAACTCCACTACAGTTTGCACACCATGAGGATCTTACGAGTGAGTGGAGAGCCGCAAAAAGTATCAACAAACTCAAGATTGCATCATTTTTCAAATAATAAACAGGATACTCCCCGGCGCAGCGTTTGACAACCAGGTGATTGCCATTTTCCTTTTTAGCTCTTTTCTTTAACAATACAAGCTTTGATCAGTTACCTAAGAATAATAATGTTCCTGTTTAAAATATAATAACAATTTATAGATTGTGCTTATCAAAATATACAGGATCTTACGAGTGGGGAGCCACAAAAAGGATCAACAAACTCAAGCCTGAAAACGACACGCCAATACTGGGTACTTGCTAAAAAGTTTCATGTCAAGTGAGTGAGTGTAAATTAAAATGGAATCCGAAAACGTGCTCACATAGTGATTGTTAAAGCACATTAAATTGGTTTTTGGAATTCCTTTTAAAATGTTTTTGTGCAGTCATTATGTTCTAATATGTTGGAAATATATTAATTTGGGTGTTAGTCGATATTTGGCTTGGCATTAATGTATTAGATGGATTAGGCCCAAGCCCGAATTGTGGGTTGGGTCTATTAGGGTTAGGGTTATGCATTAGACTATATACTAAAGATCAAAACAAAAACGACCAACACATGTGTCGTTTTGGTTATGGGCTTACCGTGGCCTGTTTACTTGGGTCCAGTCCGTTTCCTGTGTTTCATTATCTAGAATTGATACGAGTATACGACTCCAGAAGCATCTTCATTCCCCATCCCCGAAATTCCACCGCCTTCCTACTTAGGTATGTCAAAGGGTCGTGGATGGTTTCAATTGTTTGCTTAATTGGAGATTTAACTACGAACACCATCATCAGGTATGTCAAACAATCTTTAAAACATTATTAGAAAAAAAAACAATTGCAAAACCCATGCGATTAAAAAGATACGAATTTTGTTATCATGCTTTAACTTTCTTCCTGTATGATGTTTTTATAATAAAGTTTGATGAAAAGGTTGTTAAGTGGATTACCTTATTTCGTTGGTTTATGGGATTTTTTCCAACATGGGTTTTAATCGGGCTTATAGCTGATTCAGTTTCATAAGCCAAAAAAATTAATTTTGAAAAAGGTTTTTTGGATTAGCTTATTTCTTGGTCTTATGTGCTTTTTTTTCAACTTGGGTTTTAGCTTGATTGATGTGCTTATAGCTTATTACAATTTCTATAAGCTCTGTTTGTTTTTGCTATTGAGCTTATCAGCGAACTTTTATTTTATTTAAACTCATAAGCTGTTACAACCACCCTCTGAGAATAAGTTCAGAACCCGAGTCAGTCTATAATCTTTAAACATTGCTTATGATGATGCGCTCTTAATTTTAATTAGCTTTTTTATGTAAACATGCTATATGCAATCTTACTAGGTTATTCGGTTCCGCCATTGTAGGTAAAAGTATCGGTTGTAGAAGAGGCGCAAATGGTGTTGAGTTGAGGCTAAAAAGTAAATTCATGCAGATGGGTTAAATGATGGAAAGAATAACAGTAAAGGTTTGATTATGACGTCGACAACAACGACTAATTTGTGAGTTGATATAACGGATCGTTTGCTTTATTCGTAAAAAATTAATACGGTAACTTTTTTATGATATCTGAGTCAATTTTATGTTTTTTTTGTTTGTGTAGAAAGTTGGCTAATCAAGGGAGTTGCTTATGGGGTTTATGGCGTGTTTCTGATGGGCGGTTGCAATCCCTCACGTTGCTGATGAGAAGTTCATGAGTATGGAGTGGAAAGCCAACGTTGGAAGATGTTAATTATGTATACTTCGACACTTCTGGCTTATACTTTTAGTTATTGTTTTTCGATATGAACCTATGTATGCGCCTTCTTATGTATTTGTGTTTTTATGAGGTGTTCAGCGGACCATCGGTGTTTACAATATTTTTCATTGGAACCCGCAAGTATTTCGAGCTCTCTTGCCTTATTACATGTATAAGTTTCTAAAGAAGACTCAAAAAGGAGGATGGATGTCATTGGGTGGGATTTTGTTGTGTATAACAGGTACATACACCAGACTGTTCTTTTGGTAAATTGCCTTTTCAGTTGACTTATGTTGACTTTGAAATTGACTGTCGTTAACCTTTTCCAAGTGGCTTTGTTTGTTTCCAGGCTCAGAGGCTATGTATGCTGATCTTGGACATTTTTCACAATTATCGATCAAGGTAATCAATTAAATTATTAGTGGCATATTGGGAGGGTCAGCCAGGTTTGCCAATGGGTAAAAAAGGAATAAGTCGATCTTTTATACCTCATATTATCGCCAACTAACCCATCTGACATTTTTTCTTATAATATCAGATGGCTTTTACCTTTGTGGTTTACCCCTCCTTGATCCTTGCTTATATGGAACAAGCTGCATATCTATCAAAACATCACATTCTTGAAACCCGACTACCGAATTGGTTTCTACGTATCTGTTCCCGGTACTACTCTATTACATATTATATTCTATATTTAACGTGAAATTCAGCTAACCGTGTGCTTTTTTATCGTGACAGAAAAATAAGATAAGGGTTCTTGGAATTGCAATCTTGTGCAGTGGGTTGGAAGCCAAGCCATCATCACTTGAACGTTTTCTATAATCAAACAGTTTTCAGCTAAATGCTTATAAGGGATGAGTGTAACAAATATAAACGACAAATATGTAAATATTCCTTGCAAACGAAAAAGTTGCTCCGCCGCAACGCGCGGGTTGGCATCATTAGGCACGTGCGCAACCTATTCGCCAGCCACAGTCGGCTAGACAGACAGCATCAACATCCTATGGTAAGATAATTTCATTGCTTTTTTCTTTAGTCACCAAAAACAAACATTATTTCAATGGTTATGTTATACTGATTTGGAAGAGTGATTATTTATTTAAAAATTGAACAGGTCATGTAAGCCCCCTTATATCTAAATCAAATGGATAACTAGCATATTGGATCTTGCTAGGCGTTTGATGCATAGTTTAATAGTTGGGAAAATACTTCATTTTAGTACTACACTCTATTTCTGATTTCATAAGCATGCCTTCCGCATCTCTAACTTTAAGGATCTCAGATAACAGTTTCGGAGTTCCTCTAGATGACCTAAATTGTCTTTGTTTCTATCTCACATGGTACTATTCGTAATATGGTTACTAATTTTTTTTTCCTTTTACCGTTCTTCTAATGCGGGTTGCTGATGCAGGGTTTGCTGCCGCAAGTTGCTTATGTGTTGCTGATGCGGTTGCTGATGCCGGTGTTGCTGATTTTGTTCGGTATGTTCACAACGACCCACACCCTCATCTGCTATGATGATTATACTAAATAATGAATTCGCTGACCATGATGGCAAACCTGGTCTGGAACGCAGACCAACACCTGTAAGTATCTTTGTCTGCCTTTTCTATGTTTGATATCCTTTTGTTCATATCGAGGTTTGTTTTATGTGGTTGCAAACACTTTTGTCCATTTTCCGAATCTTTATATAAACAATTAGTCCATTAATTATGATTGTGAAACAACATTATTCTAACAGTTCTTTATGTCTGATCAAAACTGATTTTTTAAACCACTTGATTCGTTTGGCGCACATCCAAAAAGTAGTGATTTTGCAAGTAAATCGATTAAAATTGGCAGTATATTTCTATTCTTTTGTGCTTTTTTTTAAATATCTTATGTTGGTGATCATCTTGGCTGACATATCTACTTATAAATGGGTCATACGGGTTACATAAATAAAAAGTACAAATAAAACGGGTCAAATGAGTCATGGGTGTAGACAATAATCTAACTTTTGATGTAATCATGTTGGCACTATTTACTGTCCAAAACACCTCATATTTTTTTGTTTTTTTTTTTTTTTTATTTTTTTGTAGCAATCACAAATATGTGCTTAATTTCCATATTTGAGATGTTGGCACTATTTACTAAGCATAGTTTGTTACATATTTGAAATGCATATCACATATTTGAAATGTTGGCACTATTTACTATCCAAATCATATATGTCTACACCCATATTTGTGACATATTTGAAATGCATAGCACATATTTGTGATAGAATAGCTTAATTTCCATTCATATATATAGTAACCACAGTAGAATAGCTTAGGAATGATGTTGTAACAAACTATATAGGTATTGGCTGACGGATCAATAAGTTCATGTTGAAACATGTCATTTTATGTACAGGTCAATACAAGTGATAACGGACTGTGTAGACCGCAAACAATTTTTGTCCAGTTTTCAAAATCAAATTATTAATGTGTTAATTAGAATCTTTGATTAGAAAACTATTTTTAAGAGGTTGCCTGCACTAGAAGTAGCCTTTGTATTGTATGCACAATGCATTAAAAAGTGGACTTTAGATGACTTTAAACCCGTTCACCCATTCCCTTTCACTAAACAGGTTTAATTTACTTGACGGCCGACAATGCGGAAATATTTGTAGATATGGTGTCTAACGCACAAAGAATCGAACGATGGTATGCGCGGTTTTTTTATTCACGAATCGCATATTTATAAAAGTTCACGTGGCATGTTCACAGGTATTTTAATGGTTTGTGATCACAGGTTGTTCGTAGTGATCCGGAACAAGGACGTTTGAACTTTCATCTTGGCATATCTTAATCACAAATATGTGCTATGCGTTTTCAGCAAATAGCAACATCTCGAAGCTCAACATATACAGTCTGAAATGATACGTTCTTACTAGATCAATAAAATGTTCGAACATGATGGACAAAGAGCTATAACAATTCCAGACATTCATACTTTTAGTGTACCAATTTAGCATTAGTTTATTAATGTTGTTTCTCATCAGTTTAATGTCTAACTATTAAGAATGTAATGCCCTATGAATGTGGATGCAGCTCCTTGCGAGTCACTTTGGTAGCGTGTTAAATTAGCCCCGCCGCAACGCGCGGGCTTCTTTCCAACTTCTTGTACTCTATAAATAAATTGTATTCCACAGTTATGGCCTCGTTAATTAAGTGAAAGACCAAAATAAAAAACCTACACCGTCAATGCGGTAGCCCTGCACATCGGGCAACTATTCTTGCGTGATAGCCAACTTATAAGGCAATCCACATGAAACAATGGCCTACATTGCAGTTTCAATTTTTTGCTTTCTTCTTATTTCACCGTAACAGATAGCACAAGTATCATCTCTTCTTTTTCGCCTTCACCCTTTCCCCAATCTCTGGTTTTTAGTGTGCCTCACTTGTAAATGCTTCCATTATAGTTTCCTTTGATAAAACATGTACTGTTGTGCTGGAACTCTGGTCCTACTGCATGTTGCACTATCCTCCCACTCGTTCTCTTCGTCCTTATCATCTCGACTATTCACTTCGTCTCGTATCACCTCCGACTCGTTACTTCTCTGTATCATCTCCGACGCGTCACTTCATCTCGTATAATACTCCGACACCATTTCGTTCTGATCCAACCGTATTCGTTCTGATTCATCCGACTTGAGTAGCTCTTGATGTAACTGCCTTCGAAAAAGAATCACCGAATTATTCATCCAAGTTATGTATCCTGGCGTTGGTTGATTCTTGGTTATGGAGCGAATTTGGTCGATTCCGATATCAAAAGTTCCATCAAGAATGGCTACATCTTCATCAAGCTCCATCGTTTGAACATGGTTCAAAATATCACGCATTGATGCCGGAAACATGTTGTTTTGTAGCTGATGATTGGTTTGGTTGTGATATGAAGCCATCTTAACAACTATCTTGAACCTAAATTAATAAACTCAACAAAGCTTAACAAATATAATAGAGCGATAACTAATAAGAAGAGAATGATGCGATCGTAATTGTAAGTTGTTGTTTTCTTAAATATATATAGTGGTAACGGTCGGATACCTGTAGATTATGTAGAATGATAAAAAAAAACCCCTTGATTAATGATTTATTATTGGCCACTATTTATAGTGGTAAAACCCTAATACCCTAAACTCACAAACGGGCTTGGGCCTATTTATTCACTAATACTCTATAAACTATTATTTTTTTTTTTTTTAGGGGGGAGTACAATGCATAACCATAACCTTATAGACCCAACCACAAGTCGGGCTTGGGCTAAATCCATCTAATATAATGTTGTGCCTTTCGATTTCAAATATGAAAAGATAAATATAAGAGTAAGAAATAATAAGGAATAGAAAGAACACAAGACGACTGAAATTATGCAAAGTTAAGTTATACTTTGAGTAACAAAACTATGGCTGTGAATAAGCTAATTGATTCATTGGATGTTACTTAAGAAAAAGAAATATAACGGATACAAAAATTATTAAATTGGTTTTTGGAGTTGCTTTTAAATGTTTTGTGTAGTTACGTTTTAATATAGTGGAAAGATATTTATGAGGGTGTTTGGGAATCCTAATCAAAATCTGCAAGTAAAATGAAATGACTTATATTAATAAGCAATAAGTAATTTTAATTAGCAGTCCTAAACACTCTTAATCATAAATGTGGTTTGCTTTACAAACTACATTGAGTCTTTGTTGATTATTAAATTAATAATATTGCTTATTGGTCACTAATATACTATGATTAAGTTGCTAAACAAGCAAGTTATTTGGTCACTAATATTCTTGAAGCTAGCCGCCCATTGGGCGGGCCTTGAGGCTAGTAATAAGTATAATAACATGTTTAAAATAGACCTCATAGTTTTAGAAATTACAAATCACCCCCTTATACTTTAAAAATCAAATCGGCTAACTAATAAATCCACAAAACCCTAATTTGATTTTTCCCAACCACAAACACAATCATTACCCAATCATTAGCATTAAATGAACCTGGAAAAATTAGCAAAACCTAACCCTAATTCGTTTAAACATTTTTTTCTTTCTTTTCCCCTTTATTCGCAACTCGACAATAAGAAAAATCCCAAATAAATTTTCGAATCCTCTTCTAAATTTTTCCAACAATTTATCTGAGTTACATATGATATATACAACCTTATAAAAATATAAAATCAAGTGTACAATCATTTTTGGGCCGGTTTCATAATCATTTCGAAATTAGGGTTTCTAATTTGTTTTAATTCATACGATCAATATAACATGCATGAATATTTTTCCTACGTATATTATGAATTAGAATGATGAAAAATGAGATACAAAAATACCCTTGATGATCCTTGATGATTTGATGAATTTATAGAACTCGGTTGTGTATTTCGAACCCAAAACAATTACCACGATCGAACCAAGCAATCCACGATCTTCCCACTATTTTTCCCACCTTCTTTGATCTCCAAAACACCTTAGAAAAATGGTCTCAACCCTGGAAAAATTTTGGTGCCGCCTCTTTTGGTTTTTAGGGTTTCGGTTTATTTTTGTTTTTAGGATTTAACCAAATAAAATGCATAAAGAATAATGTAGGGTATTTTGGCCGAATTTTGGGGCTTTTAAATAGACTAATTCAGATTTATTTTAACTTGCTAATTTATTTTGTTATTATCTTAATTTATTTTATTTAATTTGTAATGTATAATTAAATAAATACTAATAATTCGGCACAAAATATATATACATAAATATTAATTATTTTTCTTATAAATTATAAGGTATCTTAATCTTACATAAATTTCATAATTGTCATATGTTGTATTTTTATAATTTCTAGAATTAAAATGAAATTTATGCATGCTTTTATGTAATTTTCTTGCATTAGGGGTATTTTGGTAATTTTACACTTGTTGAGATTTTTAGGTTTTACAACTTCTTCCCCTCTAAAAAAAAATTTCGTCCTCGAAAATTGAAATGAACCGGAATGAAAACGAAATGAGAACGAAACGAAAACATACCGAACTAGACAAAGAAATGAGGATAACTAGCTCGCATAGATTCTTCGGTCTCCCAGGTAGCCTCACGCTCTGGGTGATTCTTCTAAAGAATCTTCATAAAAGGAATGACTTTGTTTCTCATGACTCTCTCTTGCCGATCCAGAACGGATTCAGGTTCCTCGGACAAAGGACAGTATCCAGGCTGAATCTGAACAAATGATAAGATTCGACATGCAATTGGATGAAATGGTATCCCCTCAAAAAATACATGAAAGACTTCGTGAACGTGCGATAACTGCGGAGGAAGCGCCATACATACAAACCTCTCCAATACGGTACGCAAAGTCTCAACGTACCGATGAATCAAGGACAAGCTTTGCCTTTGACCCAAAACGTTTAACTCCTCTGAATGGCGAAACATTCAGAAATACACGATCTCCAACTTGAAACTCTAAGTCACGTCGATGCTTATCAGCATAACTCTTCTGTCGCGATCTAGCCTCTTTCAATTTCTCCTTAGCAACAGCCACTTTCTCATTAGTAATCTCGATAAGCACCGGACCTTCAATCAAACGCTCACGCTCCTTCATCCAGCAAGATAGGTGCACGACATGTTTCTACCATACAAAAGCTCGAAAGGTGCTGCATTGAATGCTAGCATGCAACTATTATTGTAGGCAAACTCCACCAAGCACAAATCTTCACCCAACTACCTGTCATATCCCAACCACACGCCCCTCAACATATCTTCCAAAGTTTTTTATCCTGAATGGTCCTCTCTGACAGACCACCGGTTTTGAGGATGAAATGCTGTACTTAACTAAGACGAGTTCCGCAAGCTTTCTGTAATCCTTTCCAATAACGAGACGTAAACTTCGGATCTCTGTCGACCAATAGAAGTCGGTGTACCATGATCAACGATTCCCTGTCGAAAAGTCTCCGCCAACTTACTAAATACCATAGTACTTCCGAATGGGTAAGAAAGTGAGCAGACTTGTTAGCCCGTCAACAACCACCCAAATCCATCATGTCTTTTCCTGAGTAGTAAGGCAAACCAGTAAACTATATCCTGGAAATCTCATCCATTTCCACATAGGACTCTCAACGCTGTACAAACCACTAGCCCCTCTGATGGTTCATTTTTGAACCTGCTGACAAGTCATACAATTGGAAAACAAACGTAGCCACTTTCTTGTTTCATGCCATGTCCACAAAGTACTGTTCAAATCTCTGTACATTTTTGGTTTGTCACCTGATGAATAGTAAATGAGAACTATAAGCTTCACGTCATAACCTTCTCGCGAAGTGCCGATCATTTGGAACACATACCTATCTTCAAACCACACACAACGTCATCATCACCCCGAACTCATATGTTTACCGTCTTCAACATCAGCACATAGCCCACAACTCACCGTCGACCCTTTGAGCTATCTTTGAATCTGTAGCATGAGTTAACTCTATCCCAACTCCGCCCAATAGCCACCAGAAACCTCGTACACATAGCACAACATCTAAACGCTCTAAATCATGAAGGATAATGTAATCAAACAAGCAATCATCCCAATTTTCGACTAAGTGCGTCGGCACTACATTAGCCTTGCCCGTAAGGTAACTTGGATGTTTAGTGTCATAATCTTTCAAAGGTTCCAAACCATCTCTCTGTCTCATGTTAAGTTCCGCTGAATAAAAATATATTAGATAACACTAAGGATCTGTAAATAATCACAAGCAACACCTACAGATAGTGTCTCCAGATCTCAAGCAAAAACCACTGCAGCTAACTCAAGATCATGGTTGGATAATTTACTTTCATAAGGCTTCAGCACCTTGAAGCGTAGGATATCAACCTTCCCATGTTTGCATCAAAACACAACAAACCTTTCTTCGTGCTATCCACTGTAATAACTGAAACCACCGAACCTGATGTAATAGGTCAATATCGTAGCAACACCAATCTCTGCTTCAATTCCTAAAACTCCTCCTGACATCATCCGCCATACAAATTCTCACCCTTTCCTCATCACTGGAAAGTAGGTAAAGCTAATCGGAGAAACCCTCAACCAAACGTCGTTTATAGCCAGCAAGCCCCATAAAACTTCACACCTCCGACACCGTAGAAGGTCTCTCCATTTGTGAAGCTTCAACCTTTGGAGCATCCATAATGATGTCGTCTGCAATACAATATGAACCAATGAAAAGTGACTTGCTGTAACCAGAACTCGCACTTCGAAAACTTCGCATACAACTTCTTCTGTCTAAGAATCTCCAACACAATCCGTAGATGTTGCTCATGCTCTTCTTCAGACTTGGAGTAAACGAGGATGTCGTCGAATGAATAATAATCAGAACTTATCAAGGTACTCGTGGAAAATACGGTTCATCAAATCCATAAACACGGCAGGAGCATTAGTCAGACCGAAGGGCATAACCAAGAACTCGTAGTGGCCATAACGCGTACGAAAAGCAGTCTTAGAAATATCCTGCTCTCTCACACGAAGCTGGTGATAACCAGATCGCAGATCAATCTTAGAAAAATATTTGGCCCCTTGCAGTTGGTCAAACAAATCGTCGATTCGCGGAAGAGGATAGCGGTTACGAATCGTAATACGGTTGAGTTCGCGGTAATCAATACACAAGCGCATGCTCCCATCCTTCTTCTTAACAAATAAGACCGGTGCACCCCAAGGCGAAACACTGGGTCTAATAAAGCCATTCTCCAACATCTCCTGTAACTGCTCCTTTAACTCTTTCAATTCAACAGGCGCCATACGATACGGAGCCTTTGAGATAGGTTCAGCACCGGGAATTAACTCAATGCCAAATTCAATCTCTCTAGCCGGCGGAAGTCCAGGAAGTTCATCGGGAAAAACATCAGCGAATTCACGAACAACAGAAAGATTTTCAATATTAGGACTCTCCAAAGATGTGTCCATAACAGAAGCCAGAAAACCTTGGCACCCATGAGAAATCAAGGTACGTGCCTTCATAGCAGAGATGAGCTTAACGGACTTAAGCGGTGAGGAACCATGATAAACAAATTCAGGTTGGCGCTGGTTGTAGTTACCCTGACCCTGGCGGTCATTCCCATTCCTACCAGCAAACCTCTGATCCTGACCCCGAAAATCCTGTCGTTTCGAATCATAACCCCGATCCTGACGACCCCGATGCTCAACACTCTGGTCCTGACGACCCCTATACTCATGCTGACCCTGGTCATAACGACTCTTGTTCTCCTGTTGGCCCTGTCCCCTGTTCTGAATCTGATTACCATCTCTATCCCGCTTATTCGAATTTCCACTCTCATGCAATAACTCGATGTTACGGGCGGCAGCCGCAACCTGCGCAACATTCGTATAATCCGTATTAACGATCCGGTCCAAAACCCACTTCTTTAGCCCCCACTTGAAATGTCTAGCTTGCCTCTGGGCATCTCCAGCAGTAGCTCCAACAAAACTAGCCAATCTAGTGAACCTCTCCATGTACTCCCCAGAATTCTCTCGATCCAGCTGACATATCGACCCATACTCACGCTCATAACGTTGTTGTTCAGATGCCGGAAAATACCTGTTGTAAAAGATCTCACGAAAAGCAACCCAAGTACAAGTATCGGCAAAAGCATCGCCTCCAACCTGAGTACGCAAATGAGCTTTCCACCAGCTCAGTGCATCACCCTCTAGTTTAAACGCAGCAAGACGAGTCTTGAAGTTGTCGGGACAACCCAAAACTTGAAATAACTTCTCCATATGCGTTACATCCATCTTCTGACTCGGCAGATGGCGATACCAAAACTCACAGCGGCTTTAAACTTAGTAAACCTTTCGATCCAAACATGAATCCCTTGGGGTACAGCATTACCACCACCACCACCACCTGAAGGTCCAGCACCATTCCTGATGTCATTGGTGATCTGAGTTCTCAAAGCAGCCGTAAGGTTAGGGAGAAGCAATGGTCCTAGAAGCAGTAATCATGGCCTCGAGTTAGAACACGTCATCCGAGTTTTCTACGGTAGCCCCCCCACCCCCCCCCCCTCCCCCCCCTCAACTCATCTGAAGATCGAGAAAACGGTTAGCAAACGAAAACAAGATAGGTTACGGAAGAGAGTTACGCCATGAAGGTAACCTAATGTCTACCCAATCCGCACAGTCATAGCCTAAGCTCTAAGGTCATAAGACCTCGGACATTATTAACCTGGCAGCTCTGATACCATAAATTGTAACGCCCCGACCCTAAAGGGTAGAAGTATTACAAATATGGTGTGACATCAAAGGCATACATAATCATAACACAAGCATAAACAGCGGAAGTCTCAAATAAATAACCAAAGGAAAATAAGTCAACATGACTTAAGGTACATAAGTTCTTAAAAGACAGACATATCCAAACGAAATAACCGAAATAACGAAGGTCTCGAAAAGTAACAAATCATATATCAAAACTAAGATCTCTAGGGTAAGTCCACACTCAGCACTCATATCCCGAAAGCAACCCAGCTCCTAGCTTAGATACCTGCCGCAGGAAAAGAAAGTGCGGCTGAGCTTACAAAGCCCAGTGAACAGATATATATAATCGAACGCAAAAGATAACGGAAATCAAGGATACGATATAAGGTCAAAGGATAACAACAAGACATGATCAAAGGAATACAAATATAAGGTAAGACAAATCAGAAGTCAATTCATAGTGTAAGGTAAGATGAATCAGAAAATCAAATCAAGTCCAATTACCAAGCCCAAACAAATCATATCATAGTAACCATGGAGTCGCGAGCTCCAAAATGTGAAAGACGTGGAATGCACCCAAACATCAGTCACCAAATATACATATATCATAATGTCATAATCCATCGAATACAAAACAAATCTAGGATGCATCCATACGCCCCTTAAACAAATAATAATCTTCATAATGCGCATATAATATCAAATGGGGGACGGTGTGAGAAATCACTCACCCACACATGAGTCATGCCAAAGGTGCATCAATGACACGGCCATGTTACCTTCATGGCTAGGAAACAAATAGTGGCTCGGGTCTCAAACTGAAGGGTTCAAAGCAAAGTCATATCAAAGTTCATTTCAAAGGGATCATAGCAAAGGTTCAATGCCAAAGGTTCAAATATCAAAGGTAGCATAGCAGGGTTCAAATAGAACATAATAACAGATCATATAAGAGAACCAAGATAAAAGGCTCAGAGCAAATGTAGCAAATCACATAAGTAATCAAAGATAGAGAGGAATATGTCATGAGAAACCTTAACGATAAGGTCAGAATATCTGTACCTTATTCCGAAGCAAAGCAATAATCAAAGAAAACACCACAGGAAATCAAAATCACTCCCTCTTGGCCGAACCTAAAGAAATGATGAATTCGAATTACAAACCATTCATTTAAGTTATACCTTCTATTTTTAGTAACTTTCCATTTTTAGTAACTTTCCATTTTTAGTAACTTTCCATTTTTAGTAACTTTCCATTTTTAGTAACTTTCCATTTTTAGTAACTTTCCATTTTAGTAACTTTCCATTTTTAGTAAGTTTCCAAAATTAGTAATATTCATCATTTGAGATTCTATTAAGTATTTTTAATAGTTTAGGGACTTAACATGTCAACCTTACAAGTTTAGGGTTAAATATGACAACTTTCCATATTTTAGGGTTTAATATACAAAATCAACAATTTTCAAGGTTAAAAGTGTAAATATCAAAGTTTCACATTTTATTCAGATTATACCTTCCATTTTCTGTATTTACAAGTCAAACCCTTAATTTATACAATTTACATATTTAGCCCTTTTTGTTTATTAATTATTTAAACAATATCTTTAATTATCCATAATTACAAAACAAGTCCTTATAGATTCAAATATGACAAATTCATACTTTATACATTAAATACTAACCAAACCTTCCACTTTTCAGAATTTACAATTTCAGTCCCTCTATTTTAATTAATTAATTTCTAATTACTTATTATATGTAATTAACCATTTTAATCCAAAATAATATCAATATGACATTTTATACCCCCCAACTTATTTTATACAGAATATAATAAGTATAATAACATGTCTAAAACAGACCCCATAGTTTCAGAAATTACAAAACAAGTCCTTAAACTTTTAGAATTAATTCGGCTAATAAATAAATCACTAAAACCCTAATTAAATTTTTCCCCAAACATTTCCCAATTTTTATACAATCATTAGCCTTAAAAGAACCTGGAAAAAATATTAAAACCCTAACCCTAATTTTATTTCTTTCCTTTTTCCTTTTATTCGAATTCGGCAAACAAAGAAAATCCCCAAATAATTATTCGAATCCTTTCTAAATTTTTCCAACAATTTTTCTGAGTCATATATGATATAAAAAACCTTAGAAAAATATAAAATCAATTTTACAAATATTATAAATGCCGATTACATAACTAGCTAAAAATTAGGGTTTCGAACATGTTTTAATTATTTCGACCAAAATAACATGCATGATAATTTTTCTTAAGCATAGAACGAATTAATATGATGAAAAATGAGATACAAAAATACCCTTGATGATCCTTGGTGATTTTTCGAATTATTGACACACGAATTTGTTTTTCGAACCAAATAAATTCCCACGATCGAACCAAGCCTTAAACAATCTTTCCAATATTTTTCCCACGATCCTTGACCTTCAAAACACCTTAGAAAATTCGTGCTATCTCTGGAAAAATTCTTTGTGCCGCCTCTTTGATTTTTTTAGGGTTTCGGTGTATTTTGTTTTAGGGATTAAACAAATTAAAATGTATAAAAGAGTTATAATGGGGATTAGGCCGAATTTTTGGGCTTCCAAAAGTGAATAAATCAGATTTTAAAACTTGCATAATTTATTTGTAATTATCCATATTTATTTTATATTAATTGTAAAGTATAAATACTTAAATACATATAATTCGGCTAATTATATATATACAAAAATATTAATTATTTTTCTTATATAATATAAGGTATTTTAACCTTACATAAATTTCATAATTGTCATATGTTGTATTTTTATAATTTCTAGAATTAAAATGAAATTTATGCATGCTTTTATGTATTTTTCTTGCATTAGGGGTATTTTGGTAATTTTACACTTGTTGAGATTTTTAGGTTTTACAACTTCTTCCCCTCTAAAAAAAATTTTCGTCCTCGAAAATTGAAATGAACCGGAATGAAAACGAAATGAGAACGAAACGAAAACATACCGAACTAGACAAAGAAATGAGGATAACTAGCTCGCATAGACTCTTCGGTCTCCCAGGTAGCCTCACGCTCTGGGTGATTCTTCCAAAGAATCTTCACAAAAGGAATAACTTTGTTTCTCATGACTCTCTCTTGCCGATCCAGAATGGATTCAGGTTCCTCGGACAAAGACATATCAGGCTGAATCTGATCAAAAGGATAAGATGCGACATGCAATGGATGATAATGGTATCCCCTCAAAAGAGATACATGAAAGACATCGTGAACGTGCGATAACTGCGGAGGAAGCGCCAGACGATACGAAACCTCTCCAATACGTTCCAAAATCTCAAACGGACCGATGAATCGAGGACTGAGCTTGCCCTTGATCCCAAAACGTTTAACTCCTCTGAATGGCGAAACCTTCAGAAATACACGATCTCCAACTTGAAACTCTAAGTCACGTCGATGCTTATCAGCATAACTCTTCTGTCGCGATCTAGCCTCTTTCAAATTTCTCCTTAAGCAACAGCCACATTCTCATTAGTAATCTCGATGAGCTCCAGACCCTTCAAGTCAAACGGTCACCTACTTCATCCGCAAATAGGTGCTCGACATTTTTCAAACCATACAAAAGCTCGAAAGGTGCTGCCTTTGATGCCTAGCATACAACTATTTATTGTAGGCAAATCTCCACCAAGCACCAAATATATCATCCCAAACTACCTGTCCATTCAAAGCACAGATGCCCCATACATATCTCCAAAGTCTGAATGGTCCTCTCTACTGACCATCGGTTTGAGGATGAAAATGGCTTTACTGAACTTAAGACGAGTTCCCCAAGCTTTCTGTAATCCTTTCCAAAAACGAGACGTAAACTTCGGATCTTTGTCGGACACAATAGAAGTCGGAGTACCATGCAGTCTAACGATTTCCTGTCGAAAAATCTCCGCCAACTTACTAATACCATAGTTCTTCCGAATATGTAAGAAATGAGCAGATTTGGTTAGCCGATCAACCACCACCCAAATCGCATCAATAGTCCTTTTCTGATTAGTAGGCAAACCAGTACGAAATCCATGGAAATCTCATCCATTTCCACATAGGATCTCCAACGGCTGAGTAGCAAACCACTACCCTCTGATGTTCAAATTTGACATGCTGACAAGTCATAGCATTTTGCTACAAACGTAACACAACTTGTTTCATGCCCGTTTCCACCAAAAGTACTGTTTTCAATCCTGTACATATTGGTTGAACCTGGATGAAATAGTAAATGGAGAACTATGACGTCCGTCATAACGTCTCGCTAAGTGCCTGATCATTTGGAACCCATACCTATCTTCAAACCACACCACACCGTCAACATCAATACTGAACTCAGTATGTTTACCGTACTTCACGTTCTTGCACAATAGACCACAAATCACCGTCGCCTTTGAGCTTCTTTGATCTTAGCATGAGGTTTAGACTCTATCCTCATATTCCGCTCAATAGCCACCAGAACCTCGTACACAAGCTCAACACCAAACGCTCTAAATCATGAAGGATAATGGGAATCAAACAAGCTATCAGTCCCAGATTTTCGACTAAGTGCGTCGGCAACCACATTAGGCCTTGCCCAGATGGTACTGAGTTAGTGTCTCAATATGTTTTTCAAAGTTCCAACCATCTTCTCTGTCTCATTGATAAGTTCTCGCTGAGTAAAAATTTTTTGAAACTCTCATGACCTGTAAATATATCACAGCTTCACCATACAGATAGTGGTCTCCAGATCTTCAATGCAAAACACGGCGCTAACTCAGACCATGGGTTGGATAATTTACTTCATAAGGTTTCAGTTGTCTTGAAGCGTAGGCGATCACCTTCCCATGTTGCATCAAAACACAACCCAAACCTTTCTTCGATGCATCACTGTATATCTGAAAACCACCGGAACCAGATGGAAGAGTCAATATCGGAGCAGACACCAATCTCCGTTTTCAATTCCTCAAACTCTCCTGACGCACCTCCCCGTCCACACAAACTTCTCCACCCTTTTCTCATCAGCTAGGTAAGAGGTAAGTAATCGGGAGAAACCTCAACAAAACGTCGGTAATAGCAGCAAGCCCTAGAAAACTTCTCACCTCCGTCACCGAAGTAGGCGTCCCAATTTGGTGATAGCTTCAACCTTTGATGGATCCTTAAATAAGCCGTCTGCAGATACAATATGACCTAGGAAAACGACTTGCTTAACCAGAAACTCGCACTTCGAAAACTTCGCGCAAACAACTTCTTCTGTCTAAGAATCCCAACACATCCGTAGTGTCGCTCATGTTCTTCTTCAGACTTTGGATAAACAGATGTCGTCTATGAAAACAATAACGAACTTATCAAGGTACCGTGAAAATACGGTTTCATCAAATCCATAAACACGGCAAAAGGGAGCAATAGACAGACCGAAAGCATATCCAAGACTCATAGTGGCCATAACGCGTACGAAAAGCAGTCTTATAATAGTCATGCTCTCGTCACACGAAGCTGGTGATACCAATCGCAGATCAATTCTTAGAAAAAATATTTGGCCCTTGCAGTTTGGTCAAAACAATCGTCGATTCCGCGAAAGAGGATAGCGGATTACGAATCGTAATACGGTTTAGTCTGCGGTACTCAAACACAAGCGCATGCCCATCCTTCCTTCTTAACAAATAAGACCGGTGCACCCACGGCGAACACTGGGTCTAACTAAAGCCAATCTCCCAACATCTCTTGTAACTGCTCCTTTAACTCTTTTCAATTCAACGGTGCCATACATACGGGGAGGGGGCCCTTTGAGATAGGTTTGGCACCGGAAATTAACTCAATGCCAAATTCAATCTCTCTAGCCGGAGGAAGTCCAGGAAGTTCATCGGGAAAAACATCAGTAAATTCACGAACAACAGAAAGATTTTCAATATTAGGACTCTCCAAAAGAGTATCCATAAAAAAGCCAGAAAACTGGCACCAAGAGAAATTAAGGTACGTGCCTTCATAGCAGAATGAGCTTAACGACCTAAGCGGTGAGGAACCATGAAAAACAAATTCAGGTTGGCGAACTTACCAAAATCACAGTCCCTAGCATAGGCAGTCAATGGTAGCCTCGCGATGAGAAGCCAACAATCCATGCCAAGAATACACATCAAAGTCGAGCATATGATAGGAAGTAAATCCAGACGAATTACGAATCATCAAAATGTAAGAGGCAGTTAACAGATTCATGTCAATAAGCAGAGGTTCGTCATTGGGGTTGAAATGAATTACACGTTCAATTAATGGGTAGAGACATATAAGTTTTCTTAGAAAAATGTAGATATAATAGAATGTGTAGCCTCCAGTATCAAATAAAAACGACGACAGACGATCATCAATGTTAGGAGAATACCGGTAATATACTGAAGTCGTTGGTCCCCTGATTCACGAATTCGTAGCAAAACCCGTCTTAGTAGAGTAGTCTAGCAAAATCCGCTGGCATACTCTGCTTCTGAACTTCCCTGGGGACAAACCTTCACCTTATGTATTAGTAGACCCGCAAGTAAAACATCCCTAGTAGCCTTTATAACAAACACCCAGATGAGGCTTTCAACAGGTAGTTCAAAGAGGTGGAAGTAGGCAAAGTCTCAAGTATACCTCCTCTGACCTGCAGAACCTGAAAGCATGAACCCTGGTTAAAATCCCCGAGTTTACTAGTTCCGGTGCTCGTGCGCCTGTTGTAGTTACCCTGACCCTGGCGGTCCTTCCATTCCAACCAGCCAAACCATCTGATCTATGACCCCGAAAATCCTGTCCGTTTCGAATCATAAACCCCGATATCCTGAACACCCCGATGCTCAACACTCTGGTCTTGACGACCCCTATACTCATGCTGACCCTGGTCATAACGACCCTTGTTCTCCTGTTGGCCCTGTCCCCTGTTCTGAATCCGATTACCATCTCTATCCTGCTTATTCGAATTTCCACTCTCATGCAATAACTCGATGTTACGGGCAGCAGCCGCAACCTGCCAACATTCGTATAATCCGTATTAACGATCCGGTCCAAAACCCTCTTCTTTAGCCCCCACATGAAATGTCTAGCTTGCCTCGGGCATCTCCAGCAGTATCTCCAAACAAAACTAGCCATTCTTGTGAACCTCTCCATTGTACTCCCAGATTCACTCGATCCAGCGGACAAATCCGACCCATACTCACGCTCATAACGTTGTTGTTCAGATGCCGGAAAAACCTTTTGTAAAAGAACTCCGGAAAAGCAACCCAAGTACAAGTATCGGCAAAAGCAATACGCCTCCAACCCTAGTAGCGCAATATGAGCTTTCCACCAGCTCATGCATCACCTCTAGTTTAAACGCAGCAAGACGAGTCTTGAAGTTGTCGTGGACAATCCAAAACTTTTAAATAGACATCTCCATATGCGTAATCCAGTCTTCTGCCTCGGCAGGAGTGGTAGCAGACCGAAACGCAAGCGGCTTTAACTTAGTAAACCTTTCGATCCAAACATGAATCCCTGTGGGATAGCATCACCACCACACCACCGTAAGGTTCAAGCACCAATCCTGATGTCATTGGTGATCTGAGTTCTCAAAGCAGCCGTAAGGTTAGGGAGAGCATTGGCCACAGCAGCAGTAATCATGGCCTCGAAGTTAGGAACATCGTCATCCGAGTTCCTACGGGTAGTCACCATCTGAACGATCGAGAAAACGATTAGCAAACGAAAACAAGATAGGTTACGGAAGAGAGTTACGCAGAAGGAACCTAATGTCTACCCAATCCTCACAGGTCATAACCGAACTCTAAGGTCATAAGAACCTCGTCATGATTAACCTGGCAGCTCTGATACCATAAATTGTAACGCCCCGACCCAAAAGGGTAGAAGTATTACAATATAAGGGTGACATCAAAGCATACAAAATCATAACACAACATAAACATCGGAGTCTCAAATAAACAACCAAAGGAAAATAAGTCAACATACATAATGAACATCAGTCTTAAAAGACAGACATATCCAAACCAAATTAACCGAAATAACGAAGGCTCGAAAAGTAACCAAATCGTAATATCAAAAACTAAGATCTCTAGGGTAATCCACACCAGTACTCATTATCCCAAAGCAAACCCCAGCTCCTACTTAGAATACCTGCCGCAGGAAAAGAACGTGCGGCATGGCTTACAAACCTAGGAACAGATATATATAATCGAACGCAAAAGATAACGGAAATCAAAGATACGATAAGAGGTGCAAAGGATATCACAAGACATGATCCAAGGAATAACAATAAAAGGTAAGCACAAATCAGAAGTCAATATCATAGTGTAAGGTCAGATGAGCTCAGAAAGATCAAATCAAGTCAATACCTCCTAAGCCCAAACAAATCATATCATAGTAACCATGGAGTCGCGAGCTCCAAAATGTAAAAGACGTGGATTGCACCCAAACATCCATCACCAAATATAAACATATCAGAAGTCATAATTCCATCGAATACAAACTACATCTAGGATGCATCCATACGCCCCTTAAACAAATAATAAACTTCAAAGATGCCATATAATATCAAGATGGGGACTGTTGAGAAATCACTCACCAACATAGTCATGCCAAAGGTGCATCAATTACACGGCATGTTACCTTCATGCTTAGGAAACAAATAGTGCTCGGGTCACAACTGAATGGTTCAAAGCAAAGTCATATCAAAGTTCATTTCAAAGGGATCATAGCAAAGGTTCAATATCAAAGGTTCAAATATCAAAGGTAGCATAGCAGGGTTCAAATAGAACATAATAACAGATCATATAAGAGAACCAAGATAAAAGGCTCAGAGCAAATGTAGCAAATCAAATGAGAAATCAAAGATAGAGAGAAATATGTCATGAGAAACCTTAACGATAAGGTCAGAATATCTGTACCTTATTCCGAAGCAAAGCAAAAGAAAAGTACTTCAGGAAATCTAAATCACTCCCTCTTGACCGAACCTAAAGAAATGATAAATTCGAATTACAAACCTTTCGTTTAAGTTATCTTTCCATTTTTAGTAACTTTCCATTTTTAGTAACTTTCCATTTTTAGCAGCTTTCTTATTTAGTAAACTTTCTATTTTTAGTAACTTTCTGTTTTAAGTAAGTTATCCAAAATTAGAAATAATTCATCATTTGAGATTCTAATTAAGTATTTTTGAATAGTTTAGGACTTAACAATGTCAACCTTACAAGTTTAGGGTTAAATTTACAACTTTCCATATATAGGGTTGAGATATACAAAATCAACAATTTTCAAGTTAAAAGTGTTATATATCAAAGTTTCACAATTTATTCAGGTTATAACCTTCCATTTTCTATATTTACAATTCAAAACCCTTAATTTACACCATTTACATTTAGGCCCTTGTTTATTGATTAATATATTTAAACACTATTCTATAATATAACCATAATTACAAAACAAGTCCTTATAGATTCAAATATGACAAATTCATACTTTATACATTAAATACTAACCAAACCTTCCACTTTTCAGAATTTACAATTTCAGTCCCTCTATTTTAATTAATTAATTTCTAATTACTTATTATATGTAATTAACCATTTTAATCCAAAATAATATCAATATGACATTTTATACCCCCCAACTTATTTTATACAGAATATAATAAGTATAATAACATGTTTAAAACAGACCTCATAGTTTCAGAAATTACAAATCACCCCCTCATATATTAAAACTCAAATCGGCTAAGTAAATAATCCACAAAACCCTAATTTGATTTTTCCCAATCACCAACACAATTATTTCCCAATCATTAGCATTTATTAAACCTGGAAAAATTTACAAAACCCTAACCCTAACTTGTTTAAACCATTTTCTTTCCTTTTTCTTTCTATTCGCAAATCGGCAAACACAATAAATCCCAAATCAATTTTTCGAACCTCTATAAAAATTATCCAACAATTTTTCTGAGTCATATATGATATAAAAAACCTTAGAAAAATATAAAATCAATTTTACAAATATTATAAATGCCGATTACATAACTAGCTAAAAATTAGGGTTTCGAACATGTTTTAATTATTTCGACCAAAATAACATGCATGATAATTTTTCTTAAGCATAGAACGAATTAATATGATGAAAAATGAGATACAAAAATACCCTTGATGATCCTTGGTGATTTTTCGAATTATTGATACACGAATTTGTTTTTCGAACCAAATAAATTCCCACGATCGAACCAAGCCTTAAACAATCTTTCATAATTTGCCCACTACCTTACCTCAAAACCACCTTAGAAAATTCGTGCTATCTCTGGAAGAATCTTTGTTGCCCCTCTTTGATGTTTTTGAGGGTTCGGTGATATTGTTGTTTAGAGTTCAAAACAAAATAAAATGTAGAAAAGAATTAAAATGGGGATTAGGCAGAATTTTTGGCTTCCAAAATGAAATAAATCAGATTTTAAAACTTGCATAATGTATTTGTAAATTATCCATATTATATATTATAATAAATTGTAAAGTATAAATACTTACATACAAATAGAAATCGGCTAATATATATAATACAACAATATTAATTATTTTTTCGTCTATAATATAAGATATTTAACCTTACATAAATATCATAACTTGTCAAATGTTGCATTATTTAATATTTTTAGAATTAAAATGAAATTTATGCATAGCATATATGTATTTTTTCTTGCATTAGGGTATTATGGGTAAATTTTACACTTGGGATATTTTTATAGGTTTTACTTCTAATTTCTTCCCATTTTACTTCTTTGGTATACATATTTTGAATTTTCCTTAAGTTTGCTTCAAAAATAATAGTTTTCCCTTTAAGTATGATCAATTAAAGCACGAGTTCTACAACAAAGTAAAAAAAAGTAGTCATAACTTTACAAAATATACGCTAATATTACAGCTAAAGCTCTATCCTTTTTTCATTATCTATATTTTTTCATTTTTAAATCTAAGGTTAAGACATCTAAAATATATGGATCTCTTTATGGACTACTGTAAAATCAGGATAACAATAAAGTATATAGGACCATGTGCAATAATTAATTCAGCCTAACGCTAGTAAAGATTTATCAAACTTAAGTAGTCCTAGCATCTCTAATTCATGCAAATAAGAGCAAGTAATTCCTAGTCTATTAATGGCTTTTATTGCACTTGGACTAAACCAACATGTAAAAAAAATTTTATTTATAATACTTTCTAAATTCTTTAATAGCTTTACTAGAAAATAAGTTTATACTTTGATGATCTTGTAATAAAGGTAATGTTTTCTCTGTAGTTTTGATAGAATAACTTTGAAAAAATTCAAAAGACCCAATTTTATAAAGAGTTTTTACATCTTGTTTAGGAATACTCCAATTTTGTAATTTATTTTCTATATTTGAAATAGTAATTTCAATAGAGTTACTATGATCTTGTTCTTCTTCGTTATCAGAAGAGGAACCACTTTTTCGATTTAATAATAGTTTTGATAGTCTATTCATTATGTATTTGAATTACTTACTTGATTAAACTTGAGAGAATAATTCTTGTATCTCTAAATACATGAATCTCCGGGAACACCCCCATATCATCGTGGTCCGGCCGTCTTACTCTCCTGCGGCTAATCCAACCGATAGATCGACAGGGCTTACCAACGCAGCCATGAATTCATGAATACAAAATTTATTCTTTCTTGTTTAATACAAAGGGAGTAATTACAACTCATAATAAAAGGATATCAACCTTATCATTTTTCGAAACAAATGGCTCTGATACCAAATAGAGACAGGATCAATATAATTAGTTAAAAAACAAAATTAAAGTAAGTTTTAATAACAATACAACATATGAATATATCAAATACAACATATGAATATATCAAATTTGAAATAACCGAAATCTTTATAAAATTATACCTTGATTATTGAAATCTTTAATAATACAATATTGATTACAAACAGAATCTGGAATACAAATCTGATTTAAAGGTTCTGGAGATAGAATAATCTGAAATTCTAAACTTTTTGAAC